>BQKZ01001009.1:3746-14967 GCA_036244855.1 Temnopleurus reevesii
TTGTCTACACAAGTCACGTTGTGCTTTGTTTGTAACATAAGATTATTTTAATCATTCATTTTTCCAAATTGAAGTTCTTTGCAAGTACTCGATATTAGCTTTACGACTATTCTTGTAAAATACTGGCACAGTAATCCCCTTAAGTACAGTCCTTACCAGAGACAGAGTATTACATGGAGGGGTAAATAAGGATTCCTTTAAGCCTCAACATCCAAGTAAACATCCAAGTATGTAAGTAAATCGAGAAAATGAAAATATCGAGAAAATAATAATGGCTATCACAGAACAAGTGAGCAGTGTACTACTCTGTTTCTGATACATAGCTAGACCATTGTTTGATGAACATCTAGTCAATTTTTTTTACGTATTCAGGAGGCATTCTTAATAATCTTTAGTTTTTATGCTGAAATTCTGTTTCACTTCTTGACAAATTATAGCCCTCTCAATTATTGCTAACTATATTTTGTCAAATTTACACAGTTTTGTTTTTAAATCTTATCATTCATTATAGTTAACTGATTTTCAAGACATACCCGTCACAGGCTGTAACAGGACTATGTACAGAACTGGTAATTGCAAGGAAAATGGGGCAACAAACGAGGATGAGAAGGTTGATTTGGACTCGCAGGGAATGTCACATTTTGACATTAGCGCCCTCAGGGTTGCTGGAACCTGCATTGGAAACATCACCGAACTCAGCTTGAACTACAACAGCCTGTCCACATTGCCCGGTGATTTCGCCACAGCGCTTCCAAGATTACAAGTCCTTGGTTTGTCTGGGAATGATCTCAAGGGAGTGCCTACATGCATAGGGACTCTACTAGAACTCAGAAGCCTGTCTGCAAATGAAAATGAGATTTCGATGCTTCCCGAGTCACTTTTTCAACTCCCCAAGTTGGAAGACCTTCATCTGATGGGGAACAGGTTAAAACACTTACCTCAAGAAATCGGTAATCTTAACACTCTCAGGAACCTGACTCTGGAAGACAACCAGCTGTGTGAGTTACCAAATACTTTAGGGGAATTAGAGGGGTTGCGCACACTGGAAGCTGCGGAGAACAATCTCGAAGCTTTGCCCAAGAACTTTGGAAACTTGAAGAATCTGATATCCCTCAATCTCAGTCGGAACAGACTCCTAGATTTGCCAGACAGTTTTGGAGATCTTCCGTCCTTGCAGTTTCTGGACCTGTCCAACAATTGCCTGCCAATCCTCACACCCAGGTTGGCAGCTGCATCGAAGTGCTTGATAAAGCTCAATGTGACTGAAAATCTACTCAAGGTATTCCCACCATGGATTGGGGAACTCGCTCACATTGAGGAAATCTACATTGGGGACAATTACATCAATGATGAGCTTCCAGACCACTTTGGAGCTGTCAGTGGGAACACACTGCGTCACATGGATGTTGGTGCTAACTACCTCGACCATCTACCCTCGAGTATGGGGCAGCTTAGGAAAGTAGAGACACTGCATTTTGGGAGCCATATACTGGAGATTGAGAGGAGAGCTTTCCAGAATGGCAATCGTATCCAGCATTTACCAGACTCATTTGGACAGATGTTGCATCTGAGGTAATTTTACTTTCCATCGTAATTGGTTGGTTGTGGTAAAACTATTCTACCACTAATTTTTTTCCTGTATGAATTTGAACAAAGAGCAAAAGGGGAGGTTCAATGATAATAATAATAATTCAACCTACAGGCACAAAGTGGCTGTCAATATGGATAACTCTCCATTCACTTTGGAAACAGAATTTCACATTTCCCTCTTTTTGTAAAGAGACTGAATTTTACATTTTTGTCCAAGTATGATATGAACATATCAATTCTGCAAGCATTCTAGAAAGAGAGAATAGTGATGATTTCTCAATTGAAATATGACATTACTCAATTTTAATATATTCCTGTACAAAGTTTATGAGGAGTACTCATGTATGACATCACAGATTACGTCAAAGTTGCCAATTCAAGGATGCTCGTTAGTGGGAGAAATTACTTTTGATTGGATTATCCGATTTTGCTCAAATTTTCACAGTTTGTTAAACTTCTTTTTCTCCATTTGCTGACAACTCATCGATGTCAGGGTGCATTTCCCCTTTAATACTCACCACTGTTATATCCATCCACAGACACCTAAGACTAGATGAGAATCAGCTGTACTCTTTACCAGAGACCTTTGGTGACCTTCGTTCCCTGGAGTACCTTGATCTTGGCCAGAATCTCATCCAGGAGCTCCCTGCATCATTCTGCCAGCTGACCTCACTCAAGACGTGTTTGCTCTCCAAGAACAACTTAGAGAGGCTGCCAGAGGACTTTGGGAATCTGAAGTCTTTGGAGTGGCTGCGAATCAATGAAAATCTGGTATGGTTTGTTTTAATGACTGCAGGGACATCTGCTTTTTTATGTTGAATGATTTGGACTGTATAATGTTATATCAGAAGTAGAAGTTTTAGAAGTATGTAATGGAATTAACATATTTACATCTCAAGAATTTGTACTTTTTTCGTTGTATTGATAAGGAGAAATTTGAATGATGTTTAGCAAGGCATGGTTGACTGTATTGTCATTTTATCATCATTTATGTTAATTAATAATTTATATACTTTTATTTTCAAATGCTAAGGAACAATAAAAGATAAAAAGATGGAGTTAAAAATTTGCATCATATCAGAAATCAAAGGCTATGAATCCCCCAACCAGTAAAAGGCATCTTGGGGTGACGCCCATTTAACTCACCACCAAATATGCGAGGAATTTCTTTGTTAGGATATAAATAGATGATGACATATTTAACCTGTTTTTATTTGAGCAGTTGAGGGAGCTTCCAGCATCGTTTGGTCAGTTGATGAATCTTCATGCGGTGGATCTTGTACTGAACAGACTCACAGAGTTCCCATCTTGTCTCAACCAGCTTACTAAACTAACTAGAGCAGCTCTCCATGATGTAAGTCAAACAGCAGTGGTTGTTATAATGATAATATTATCTTGTTCTGGACAAAGCAAGGCATGTATTGTTTCTGCCTTATTGCTGTGTTTTTTCCCCCTTTTAATATAGGCTCTGTTTCCTTTTACATACAATACCAGTATCCTTCATTGTTCACCATCACCTTCAAAATGATTTTAAACTTCCTCAGTCACTCTCCGCAATGCAAATGCCTTTTGGCAACAAGCTTGTGATAATAATTCTAATATTTACAATACGGTAATATCAATAATGATAATCATCATACACATACATATAGATATGAATCAATGCTCTCAGTAATGCTACAATATCCTTATGTATTGGCCGTTTGTACATTCGTAAGTATCTGTTTCTTTTTATTTCAGTAGTTTATCAATTTGGAAATTCAATAAGAGTAAAGACCCAATATAAAAACTTCATGCATATTTCTGTGTGTTTATTTCTAAATGTTTGGGCTTGATATTCTAGAATTTTAGCATTCTGTATTTTTTCCCTAGTACAAGGAGATTAATATTTACCATTGGATTTCAATTTTTTTTTAACTTAGCTAATCTTTATTGAACAAGATGGAGTGTAGTCAGACCCAATTATTGACCATTTCTTGTATTTTCCGTTCATTTCATATGTTATAGAATCTGTTTGAGCTTGATATACCTGAAGTGAGTAACCTTGAGAATGTGGCCAAGTATCCAGAGGACGGAGTCCATAAGTTTGTAAGGACCACAACAACTCATCCTGAAACTAAGATGGTAAGTGCCATAGACACAAGAGGGCGCTATGAAGACTGTATGAATTAGAGGTGCCAATTCTCTCTATCGCATATAGCTCTCCGAATCTGAACGCATGCGGCGCACTAGTTATTTTGGCTCAGATTCTTGGCACAGGTACTGTACTTCCGGTAACATTGGCGCATTTTCAAACGTGTATTGCTTTCCACGGTAAACTTCGTCAGCGGCTTGTAGTGTCATATTTTTTCATCAAATTTTGCGAATAAAAGCATCATTTTATATATTTTTCTTTCATATCTGCATTTATTTGTTATATGGGTTTCTTTTGCAAAGCGGCCCAATGCTGGGCTTCCAACACAAAACGAAGGAATTACGCTAAATACCCATGGATGAGATCCGTGACTTGGGTGAAGTTTCATACAAACACGCAACAGCGTCGAGTTTGAAAAAATCTCCTTCGAAGAAAAAATAATTTCAAACTGAGTTCAACCTCCAGGATTTTTTCAAGACATTTTTCCAAGAGTGATACATTACCGGATGGCAATGCAAATACCCATCCGAGGTATTTCTATTAGAACAATTTTGGACAGGATGAAACAAGAAGGGAAAGGAGTGCTCCAATCGACCACCGGGGGGTCTACGCCGGGTCGCACTCATCGCCCAGCCGGAACGTTCGGGAGGCATCGTGGCTCCCGAGTCATCTACTTGGCGCGCGCTTTATCCCGGAAGTGAGCGTGCCAAAGCCAAAGTGCGTGATATCGGGTGATATCGGCTATATGCGATAGGGAGAATTGTTCGGGAATATTCATATTAATAGGTCTATTTATATGGTGCAATTACTATTTTCATAAACTCTACTGCGCTTGATACTAGGTACCATATTATTACCCTAGAGATAACTGCTAAGCAAGCCAGTCAGGCGTTCATACCTGCCAGGTACCTATTTTCAATTGGGTTGAGTGCAGCACAATGTGGATGAATTTGTTGCTGAAGGAAATTAACACCATGGGTGGGATTCGAACCGCCGAAAGGTGAGAGTCAGAAATGCTACAACATGATGCTTCTACTTTATTCATGATAGAAATTAGAATGTGAATCACCTAGCAGCTGAATGAGATACAGAGAGAAAGCAGCTATTTGTTTTCTCTCATGAGAGAATGTGGGGTTTAGCTGCATGAGGATCCACAATTTAATTGTTATGCTTTATACTTTTCTTGGACATTGCTGCCAAAGCGCAAATATCTATGGTTGTCTGATTTCCATGGTAGATGTACTTCCATAACCTTTTCAACCTTTTTGTATGTCTGACATCACATTTCTGATGCATTACTTTATTTTATGAACTACTTTTACAAAATCAGACATGAATCATGAGAAGTTAATATCAGGACTTGTAGGGGAGTTGACAACATAACTTTATACGGAATTATTGCCAAGTGACTCAGCAAACTGAGTTCAGGCCCAGCTTCACAAGCGAACTCTTTTGGCATAGACCTTGCAATTTTAAAGTGAGAAGTAAGTGAATGGAATTTGACTTTTCATGCAAATATTTATAAATATATATGTATTATCGTTATCTCAATCTACAGACAAGTGCTCTAGCTAACGCTGTCAAAAAAGGTGACTCCATCTGGAAATCTCATGTCTCAACTGAACAGGATATGATCACTGCTACAACTCTGGAAGATGAAGGTGAATTTATATCTGTGATAATGATTAAATGGTTCAGATATAATGTCTGTCTTATTCTGATAGATGTCTCATGGCTGCCGGGCTAAAGCCAGGGTAATAATTATGTAAAGCGCCTTGAGCACTCAGCAGAGTGGATACGTGCGCTATATAAATTGCATCTATTATTATTATTGTTATTATTATTATTACCTTTCCTGTAGCTTAAGCAGATGGCGGTTCCACACTATTAAATGCTTTCCAAGGAATAAATTCCTGTTAAGATACCCGTTCACTTCATTAGGGAATGAACTTCAGAGTTTGCAGGGAGCTATAGATAGCTTTCATAGAGGGTCTCAAGGAGAATTTTAGGGGAGCTAAATTGGTTCTTCATGTAGTAAGATTGGGTATTACAAGGGGTTCTATGAATCACTCCCCACAAAAGCATTTAGGGGAGCTTAGGAGAGCAATCTCTCTAATACTCCCCTTAAACTTTAGTCCATATCTCATGTAGTACAAATGCAGAAGAATGTGGATGAATTATTTGATGAAGGGGATTAATGCCATAGTTGGGATTCAAATTGTGGTCATCTAGTTGAAAGGTTTCTGGGTTCCCTAATAAATTTATTGTATGATAACAATGGAGTATAATTATGGAAGTGTGCAGTGTTCACTGGTCATAGACGGAATTAAAAGAAAACAAAATACTCAGTAATAAAGAAGACATTGACAGAGGTTGAATGTGCCTTAAAAGTTCATTGAGTTGTTATCACATAAGCACTAAAAATGATGTTTTGTTTCATGATATTAGTCTTGTAAATTAGATACACTAGTACTTTCAAAGTATTGTTTCAAAGTATGCCAATTGGGAATCCAACTATGTAGAAACATATTTCAGATACTCAGCAAAGTCATACTGTGGCTTAACTTTCACTCTGCTATTCACTTTTACAGAGAGTGACAAAGAAAAGAATAGAAGTTATAGAGAGTCATTAATCCATGATGTGGATGGCACTGTAGATGAACCAGAGGATTGGGACATGGAGGTCGAAGATCAGAATCCGTTCAGTAAGTTCCAAGATCCATGTAAACATTATTCCAAGAGATTGTCTTTAAACAAGTTCTATAACATATTATTTGGTATTTAGTTTTTCTTTTTGTGTGTGTGTTTAGAAAAGTTGAAATCATATTTACCCTCCTGATTGAATGTCCTTTTTTTAAATAACAACACACTAGTGATGCAGAATATTATGATATATTGAAATATTATGACATTAAAATGAACATTTGACATGATGATTTTGTCATTCAATACACTGTTATTGTCTATTTTTATTTAGTATATTATCAATATTTTAATAAAGGATCTTTGAAAAAATTCGAATATGAATCATGATGTGCTTTGATAATGAAAAAGTCCTATCACCACTGCCGCTATCATGAAAATGAATAAATTGTCTCTTCCCTGAAACAACTGAACATAGATGAACAGGCAGTGAGTTAACATTATTTGATGGTGTTCTAGGGAACATGATATCATATCATATCAAGGCTTCTTTATTCGGTCATAAAAACCACATTAAAAAATGACAAAGATAACATTAGATACAAAAATATACATCGAAATACAAACAAAAAAAAAGAGAAATATACACTGACAAATAAAAAATACAAAAAACAAAAATGGCAAGGGCGGCATGCACTGCCGGGCGGCAGTTGAGTTGGATCGGCACCAGCCAACTGTTCCCCCCCCCCCAAAAAAAAAAACAAACTTAAGACTCTGAGCGAACACACCCAGTAAAAAATTACAGACACACAAAAGCACACAATCACGTAGCGAACACACACACACACACACACACATATATCAACATAGATCTGATATCAATGCTGACGATGAACAGAATACGTGACGTGCATTGGAAAATTTACATTTTTGGGGGGGAGTGGGAGGATCCTTATCATCAATCCTTCATACAATCTACATGTTTCTGCCTTTATTTGTTGTTACATGTAATGTTATTTCTCAGTTCTTCCCCCACTCTCTGTTTCTATCATTATCTCTATCCATGTACTTCTTCTCAGTATCCCATGTATTCTGGTGTAATTCAATAATAAAAATTATGTTTCACTTCCATACAGGTTGTGATGACATCCCCATTTACAAACACACAACAAAGAGAAGGAGTCCTATTGGAAAAGACATTGTCGATTTCAACTTTACCCCATCTGACGAGCACCCATCGTGTCTTCCTGCTTATGACCTTGACCTCAACTTTGAAGATGGCCAATTTGAAGATGCAGATTGATAGAGATTGTCAGTGCTGTATTCTCAGTCATAAGAGTGTGCAGTTACCTGATTGGGGAAAGACAATGTTGATTTCAACTTCAACCCTTCTGACAAGCACCCACCTTGCCTTTCTGTAATATTAGACCCAAACATTGACCCTTAAGATGCAAATTGTGATGACATCTCCTTGTACGAAGATTTCATGACAGTCTTATTTGATGGAGATTGTGAAGGCTTAGTCATCTATGGAATACTTTACAGGTAGGAGAAGTCTGATGTTGGGAAAGACATCGATTTCAACCTTGCCTTTTTCTGTTATCAGCAACCACCTTATCTTGTGACTATGACAGTGTATAGCTGTCTCTGTAGGTTGTCTGGTTTAAGAGTCAAATTGAAATAGATTTTGATCGCTGCATTCATACTAAGGGGTTCTGTTTGAAAGTTGCAATTGCTCGCAAGTTGCAGTTGATCGGAAAGCACCAATCAAAATCATTGTTTCATTCGCGTCTTGTTAAAAGCACATAGCATGTGCGAATGAGAATGTGCGTACAATTTGCAATTGATTTGCAGTTGATTTGCGATCAATTGCAACTTTTAAACAGCCCCCCCTCCTAGGACATCATAGCAATGATAGAAATGTAGGTTTTACTAAAGAAGGCTTCATTGACATCAATTTTACCTATTCTGATGAGGGTACATTTTACCTTTCCCCCAAATTCTTGACACCAACTCCTCTCAAGTATTTGAAACAACCAGTACCTACATATATGCTAGTCAGTTATTACGCATCCGCCGATCATCTCAGACAACCGTGATTATAAACTTGCATAACATTGAGGAAAATGAAATCATAAATGTTAGGAGGCATGCAATTACTTATGAACGTAAAATAAAATCAATTACCAAAATATCAAAACAATTAGTTGAGAACTCCAGTAGTTGTGAATAGGTTGTTCAAGGAGATTAGATGCAAAACACATTGAAATGACATTTAATAATTACAGGGAATTTGGTTCCACCTTTTCAAGCATAAGAGGGCAGAAAAATTAGGGAAAATAATTCTTGTTGGTAAGTACATGTATGTAGTCATCTACAGGTAAATTCTTAGGACCACAAAAAACGATTTGACGAGGAAAACTTCAATTTCGAAAAGCTAAATCACTCAGGTTTTATTTGATTTGTTCCAAAAACAAAATCGATTTAGGCAATTTTTTTTACATAAAAAATTTCAACAGAGTTGACCATGATTTATAAAATTAGGCAGGAAATTTATGTCCTTTTTAAAGGTCACGGCTATTATACTAGAGAGTATTGAAAATAAGATCACCTTGCCTTTCCATTTCTGAAACAAACTTTCAGGATGGTCAGAGTTACTGATTAATGATAGTTATTGACATGATGTGCAGTACTCGTTTACCTGATGGTTGATGCAATATTTGACATGTAATTTCTTTTATATAGATCAACATTATATGCTGTTGACATGTGCATGGATGAGAGTATTTAGAATTTTAGGCACTTTTTGAAGTTTTAGCCATTATTGAAAAGGCCTATGTCTTGGATCAGACTATTAAGCCATGATCATTCCTATAGCTGTCTGAATAACTGTAAGACACTGATTCTGTTCATTACATAAAAAAAGAGGTTATTATATTTTTATTATACAGCAGCTCACATTTCCTCTTGACAAAATACTATGTTCTCATGCAAATGCCAACTCATTATCTTTATAAATTTGTTCATTATCCTTTGTTTATGTTATTCCAAAGATTGTTTTTTTTTCCTTGTTTATTTAATGCCAAATATGTGGTTAAAAGGTGATGTCCTAGGAAATGAATGGCCAATATTTGCAATTTTTCAGATTTTTTTATTTGGGATGTTTTGTTTCTCATTTGAATCTTTGAGGTCATTTATGCATTGTTCATGCGCGAATTAAATATCTAGTCATTTCAATTTACTTTTTAATTTCCAAGGACCACCGATTAAGCACTCCTGATTAAGATTATTTCGAGAATGTTTGTATTGAATCAAAACCATTGATCAATCAAGCATGCGTTACCGGAGACAAGATTGCAAGTTTGTCTGTTTGTTTGTTTGTTTTTGCAATGTACCAGTACTGTTTATGTGTGTGACAATTATGTTTTGTTATTTGGACTTCATCAAATTGAGATGTCAGTGGCAAAAAGACATAACTCCAGTGTGGCCGCTTTGAGAAAAATGTGTTAAAAGATTTTGCTTGACCGGCATGTAGTGTTCAGCGTAATGAAATAATAAAAGAACCATTATTCAGGTCTCGAAATACGATTTCATGTGGTCATTATATACAAGCAAATTTTGATGAATGACATTTCCTACTCAATAGAAAACCATAGGAAATTCAAAGAGATCACCACAGTAAGCAAAGAGGGCACCCACTGCTATTGTCTTGGGTAGCTATATGCTAATTCAAGACCTGACAAGTTATGATATGATAAATTTGATACCATTGAGTTCATTTGGAAGTTCACTTTTTCCAGAACATTTTTCTTCCAAAAACACATTTTTAGCAAAGATAGAGTTACTTTTTTTATGTTGATATAATTTTTCAATTTGAATTTGATTAGCTCAATTTCATCATAATTATTTCACTTCGTATCATTTAGTTGACCCTTGTTTTTTAAGAAGGAAAATGGCTTCTTTCAATATAATACTTAATAGTACACTACATGTAGGTGTGCAGTTGGGTGTGGTACTTGTATGAGTTCATGATTAAAGTACTTCACAACTTTTGGCCAGAGGTTCAAGGGATGGTTCATGCATTTCTTCAAATGAATGATTATTATGGTCAATGTTACAAAGGATAGATATTCATTGTGAATTGTCATGCCAGTTGATATATGGTGTTATCAGGATGTCAGTCATGCAAAAGAATGCAAGAGAGCTGGCGTTGGCAAAATAGCCCCCATCTTTTACAGAATCCCAATATGGCATACTACTTGAAACAATTTTATAAAATGAATAGGATAAAGCAGAAAACCTGTCACATACTTTCGATGCTTCTTCCCATTTTTTTGGGGGGGGAGGGATGGAGTTGTATGCATGAAGACTTACTACAAGAAGGTATTGATACTTATTTAATTCTCAGTTTTGTTGGGAATTTAACCCTATTCCAACTGGGGGGGGTCAATTTGACCCCCCCTCCACAAATTTTGTGATCGCGCTGCCGCGCAAAATTTTTTCACCGCGAGACTCACTGACTTTTTACTTTCAAGTCTTGCGCAACTTTTAAGACTATTTTCGCGAAAATCGGGCATATGGTTACGTCGCCGCACCACTTTTTGTACATGCATGTCAGACCGAAAATCGCTCAAAAACGTAATTTTGTGTACAAAGTCAATGTAAATTGGAATTTCAGTCTGAATTCATAAAAATGTAGTTATTTTCAATTTTATGGGTTATAATTAATTCATTTTAGCATGAATATGCTTCAAAAATGTTCTGCAATAGATTTCATCCAAAAAACAATAGAAAACAAAAGGTCGAAAAAACAAAGAAATACATAAGAAATTCATAAAACAATAAAAAACATAA
>BQKZ01001009.1:47131-64455 GCA_036244855.1 Temnopleurus reevesii
GGGGTAGACTCTTCTTTTAAAATATTGGTCGATGAAAGTCTCACTCTCGACTAGTCTCCAATGTTGGCAGCCGTAAGTTCAAGTCGATGTATTTCTCATCTTGTCAATTAATTTGATGATATGTTTTCATTTTCAAAGTATCAAATCTGGAGGAGATAGATAGTCCCTTCATGAGAGTGCATCAGTCATATGAACATAAATATAATTACTATCTACATTCACAAACACACAGACATGACAAGTGCAAATCTATATAATTGCATACATACGTTCAGATACAAATAATTAAAAGAACACTTACAGGTTCCAAACTAACTACATGTTATATGAGTACAATTTGTTTGAATCACAGGTATTTGACTCAAATCCAAACACTGCTGTGTTTTTTCAATTTTGTTAGGTATTTTGGTAGAAGTTTTACCTTTATGAATAGGGGTTATATTAATTTTTAAAAATGCAATATCCCCCCCCCCCCAAAAAAAAAAAAGTTGCCCCAGTGTTGCCTAATTTGCGCCCCCAAATGAGCAAAGTCCAACCTTTTCAGTAACTACAATTTAGCCCTGCGCCCATCATCTGACTTGGAAATATATATATTTTTTTTCTTCATTTTTTATTAAAATCCGAATTTCACTTAACGTATCGTCTACCCTCTTCATTCGCAAAGAACTATTTTCTTCATCAGAAAGTTTGATTTCTTTCTCTCGCAATAACTGCATCTTTCCAGATGAGAGGAAAGACTTTCTTCGCTCAAATCTAGCCCTTTGGCCACCTGGTCCATCTCCCTTGTCGAAAGTGTTCAATTTCAAGTTTGGCGTGGAGTTACCGTTTGAATCTCAATTTCACATCCTATTATATTTCTGAAAGCGTCGCAGTCTATCATGTCTCTATAAAGATTCTGAATCTCGTCTTTAAATTGGAGGGCCGCGATTCAAATCAAAGCCACTGCATCAATTCCCTTCAGCATCTGCAGTTTGCTACCCAGTTGTGATCTGAGTGGAACAATAAGATGAGAGTGATCATACAGGTATTATCAGTTACGGTAAATTAGGAATTAAGCTCCCAGTTGGAAAATATTCACATAATTTGTTTAGGTGTATGCCTGAAACCAACGATGTGGGGTCATAATATTTATGTGTAAAATTGCAATTGCCGTCTGGGAGAATAGTTTTTCTCCATCATTAATTATTGTCACTAATTTGCTCATTAGGAAAAAAAATCAATACAATTCAGTACTACGATCACCATCTGACTTATCTTTTTCTATCAAAATCAGAATTTCATGTTAACGCATTCATTATATTACCCTCTTTCATTTCCGGAGAACTGTTTGAAATTTCTTCATGATCAGCAAATTTGATTTTGTTTCTTCTCACCATAACTCTCCAGATAAAAGTGAAGGCTCGGACTCTCTTTGCTAGCTTCAGACACAAGGCAAGAACACTTTACTCTATGAAGCACGCCGAGTGGAAGGAAGCCGACATCTCGCTGCAAGAAATGGAGGAACATCGAGAAATTGCCAAAAGATATCAGCACATTGAGAAGGAGGCAGAGTATGAGATTAAACAGCGGATTGTCGACGCGGTGAGCCCCCCCCCCCCTCCCTCCCCAAACTTAAGCGGATCCAGTGCATACACACTCATTAAGGCTGACTCTCACCCTTGCGTTTTTTTATAAAAAAAAACGCTCCCTGAACGCACAAAGACGCAGGTTATACGGCGGACTGACGCTCGGCGTACGCTCCTTAAGCGCAATCTGAACGTCAATCCACCGTCTGATAAGTGTATACTCTGCGTCCAGGGCACACAGGAAGCGCGTATTTTTTTCTTCAAAAACCGTTCTGGGACGACACAGGCTAAATGAACGCAAAAGTGTGAGTCGGCCTTTATTTGTGGGGGCGTCAAACTGTCACGTGTCACGTATACAATCAATCGAAATAAATGCCCTTTTCTCCCTTTTTCTGTACTTTCTTGCAATAAACTAATCAGAACAAGCAAAATGATCATGAAGTTAGCCTCCTCCAAGAAGCAAGCTTAGGCCATATTATGAAACTTTGTCAGCAACAAAATTAGTCAGCGGAGACAAATCCAGTGAAATCCTTGATTCCTATTGGCTTAAAACAACTGCCACTGACTGTTGTTATAGCAACTGTAAGAAAATATGCTCTTGTCGCACTGACTAATTTTTATGAAATGGCCCCATCCCCACTCCCATAAAATTATTGATCATTTGTACATTGTTAAAAAAAGAAAACTAAACGTCGTATTGAATAATTTTAAGAAATGGCCTAAATATGATTCATAAATCCATGTTGATTTTAGTCTCTTCAACAAGTAAAATGGATCCAGGTATATTACATTATTTAACATAAGTATCCATTAAAAAAGGAAAAAGAAAAAAAAAACCGAATATGGCTACTCGAAAGCATCACGTTCTCATTTGGGAGACCGCCGCTCTTCCATCTGAGCCACACACTCGTTGAGAAAATAGATTGCTGAGAAAGACGTTAATTGACCATCAAATTGTTCGTTTTTTTTCTTTGTTACAGCAAAAATATTTCATTATTATTTCTTACTTAAAGATACTGTACTTTTGTATCCTACTTATCTTGGTTGATTTTGTGACTTTGAGTTTCCAAAAGTTACCTTAATTTAGTGCTGAACAGAACTAACTAGTAAGTCGTACTTTAAATAAAATTCGAGTGAGAACTATACAACCTAACTTGTTTTAGTGTATTTACATGGTGCAAATATGATGCAAAACATCAACATGAATTTTTTCATTCTCTCTCTCTAATTCTGTATGTGTGTTTCCTAGAAAATTATTTTTTCATCTTTTTTATTTTCCTCTTTCCAATTTCTCCCAATCCTTGCCCATCCCGTCCCCAACCCCTCCACCACCCCCCCTCTCTCTCTCTCTCCCTCTCTCTCTCTCTCTCTATCACGTTCTCTCTTTATCTGTCTTTCTCTCCGCCCCCTTCTCTCTCTCTCTCCCTCTCTTTCTTTCGTTCGCTCTCTCTCTCTCCCCTCTCTCTCTCTCTCTCTCTCTCACACACACACACACACACACACACACACGCTTTCTCCATCCTGAATATGACTATTATTATTATTATTGTTATTATTATTATCATCATCATCATCATCATCATCATCATCATCATCATTATCATCATTATCATCATTATCATTATTATTATTATTATTATTATTATTATTATTATTATTATTATTATTATTATTATTATTATTATTATTATTATCATCATCATCATCATCATCATCATCATCATTATCATTATTATTATTATTATTATTATTATTATCATTATACCCTCTTTGTTCTTCCCTCCTCCAGATGTCAGGTGATGAGACCCCGGAGGACCCCGAGCTCCCCCGCCTCTCTGAGCGAATCGCATCCCTCTTCATCGAAGCTCTCTTTGCCTCTACCTACGAGGAGCAGTCCAAGAAAGAAGATAGCATGATGGAGATACTCAAAGATATATTAGAGAAGAAAGATCCTTGAGAAGGATGAGAAATAAGAAATGGAAACTTCTTTAATATCCCATGGTAACGCTTCCAGCGCCATGAGCACCGATAAGGTGGACCTGTGCGCTATACAAGTAGCCACTATTGTTATTACTATTATTATTTTTTATAATTCAGACATTCATTGTCGAATTTTTATTTGCCACGGCGTTGTATTTGTCGTCTGGACGACAAATGTGATCTCAATTGAAAGCAGCAGACATGCTAACGTGTTGAAAATATTGGTATATGTGAACATCCACTCGTAAATGTTTAAATTGTGCTCATAAGCTAAATGGGGAAAATAATTAGATATAAAAAATAGCTCATTTGCAAATATTTGCAAATATTCAATTTTATAGAAGTAAAACACGTTTTTCTATGCAAGTTTGTACAAGCGTATATGGAACATTCAATATTTAATCTACAATTTTTTTAATTACTGGCTACAATAGACTGAGAAATGTATGCCAAATGTATGCCCATGATTGATAGATATTTCTCCGCTTTTTTTTCCAGTTCTTCAACATGTCTGTCATTACTTTCCAAAGTAAAAATATTCGTGGAAATCGGTCCCATACTCGTAAACTGATCGTAACCCCCACGTTGCGCGTCTTCCGATGTCGCATTCCATACTATTTGACGGGATCCGAAGTCGCTACGATTTTTTTAAAGAGGAGTTTGACAAATCTAATGTCTATCTGACTTTTTCCTTCACGATGACTCTACGGAGATCGTAAACTGGTCATAGACATGCCGTCAATGTCATTTCATAATATTTACAGATCGCTCGGTCACTGCAGAGACATCGAACGAACTACATGCGGACTCTGTGCGATTTTCGCAGATAGGCTGCGGAACATCGCACAATGGTCTGTCCCGATGGAGGCTCAGAAGATGAAATTGTACGATGCTCCTACGATTCCCCTACGACATGTACGATGCCCGTAAGCAATGTAAAGATAAACACCGTATGGTATGATATCCGCAAAATCCCAGACAATCAAATCGAACTTGATATTGTAGATATCTATAGATCTTCAAAAAAACAAAAAAAAAACAATTGAAGAATAATATAATCGTGTAGGATTATCCCCATTCCTAGTTCAACGCAAAAAAAGTCAGGGAAACTCTCGCATTATCGAGATCTAGTTTTTTCGAGATAATACGCAGTTCAGCGATAGAGGTCGGAGCGCTACGAATTCGTGCGGGTCAGATCGCCCGTGTAAAGTGAATGACAATTTGTTTTTCCGTCTTACATATACCCATCAGTCAAAAATCATTTTTAAAAAATCCCTCAAGGTGGCGAATTTTCGTTCGCTAGTATGTTGAAGAGAAATACATTTTTCCACCTTATATGTTAGTAAGAAAATTCGCCACCTTGAGGGATTTTTTTAATGATTTTTTAATGATGGGTATGTAAGACGGAAAAACAAATTGCCATTCACTTTAAACAAGCGATCTGACCCGCACGAATTCGTAGCGCTCCGACCTCTATCGCTGAACTGCGTATTATCTCGAAAAAACGAGATCTCGATAAAGCGAGAGTTTCCCTGACTGACTGGTGTTGTTATAGTCTAACATCCTGATCTTTGCAGGGATAATAGCACCATTCATCAAAACAGCAATCCTATTGCGCCAGCTCAACATTCGATTCGACCTATCTTTTGAAATTGAAAATAGGGGATTTTAATTGAAGTAAGTGGAACCGTATTATGAAGTACAAATATATATCTTGTTTTGCAATAAATTTTGATATTTATGTCATCATTACTTTACTTGATATTTTTTTAGTTCTCCCTTTCATGAAAATGATTCTAGACTGACTACTACTACTACTACTACTACTACTTCTACTACTACTACTACTTCTACTACTACTACTACTACTACTACTACTACTACTACCATTACTGTGCTGCAAAAGACACCAGGTGAATTTAACACCTTTTTTCTTTTTAGAGATCTACTATCTGACTATTAATGGTTTTACTTTCGCTGCTATATACTGAAGGGAAAAAGAGAGAAGTAAAGAGGGATTACGACGAATGATTAAGAGACCGATGATAAAGGGAACGAGAAGTTCAGATTCTGAACAATTTTATAATTTCCTTTGTAACTGCAACCCAGTGGTCTGTACCCACAAGCGAATGCGACTGAAAGAGCATGAGAATGTCTCTCGCCCGTGAATTGTTTGGGGTAGCGCCATCTTTCGGTTGTGGCAGCAATAGAAAGAAAGGCGAGCGGGAGGATGTAGTACTCTAAAAAAAAAATTGTCCAGAACCAGGGGATGGATGAGGAAAGGAACTGGGCGCAGTTCTGCAGAACTCTTGGGACAGAGGAGTCAATACTGCCCTGCCACGTCAAAAGGAAGTATTAACCATTTTCAAGTTTTCAAGATATGAAGTAAAAACTATATTTTGGCTCAGTTTATTTATATTGTCCACATTTGATTTGGTTTGAAATAACTGTTTTGACACATGCCCTAATAATATTCATGATTTTTTTTAATTGAAATTCTAATTTTCTGTTTAAAACATTCTCAAAACTAGGTAAAAATTTTGGTAAATACTTCCTTATGTCATGGTATTTCAGAAGTGGGCCTATATGCTTTGTGTACAAACCGTTAAGCAGCAACTTGTTGGGACCAATCTTTTTCAACTTTTTGAAAGTGCTTTTCAGATAATCTTTTATCAAACTGTTAGATGTTGCTGTTAGGAGTATGTTTATGCAAAAAGGGATGCATTTTAAAGCTTTCGGTTGATACTTCCTTTTGCATGGGAAGGCAGAATAAATCTCCAAATTGGTAAAATGTATTCTCCACATGAAATAGAGGTATAATAATAATAACAATACACGGCTTTTTATAGCGATTATCAACTCTTCATTGGAATTCATTAAGCGCTCTACAATTGCAGCATTATTACCCTGACTTTAGCCCGGCAGCCACTTTATTAGCGCACTTGGCATTTCAAGGAAAAAAATTCCTACCAGGTACCCATTCACCTCACCTGGGTTGAGTGCAGCACAAATGTGGATGAATTTCTTGCTGAAGGAAATAGACGCCATAGGTGGGATTCGAACCTACGACCCTTTGGTTGAAAGGCGAGAGTCAAAACCACTACACTACGGCGCCTCCATCGTACAACGGGTCACGATATGTTAAGGTTTATGAGTATGAAAGGAGATTAACCCATTGACTACTGAATTCTGTAATACCCATAAACTCTGTGCAGGGATTCCCGCGGTTCCAGTAGTCAAAGGGTTAACAATATCATGTTATATTACCTGCGCGACGAGCAAATGAAGCGAATTTAGAAACTCCCGTCATGTGTTTCCCGAAGTTTATGAAAATAAATATAATTTGGATTTGCAATCTATATCGACCCACTCGAGTTCTTTTTTGCTCTTTGACTGAGGTAGTAATAGGGAACATAATTGAACGCAATGAGATCATTTTCCGTAAAAACAAAATGTCATTTATATGATTTATTATAGATTTATATGTTTATGAATCGATTCACTTTAATTGAATAATTCTTGCCTTATCCCAACATGGATAGACACTAATTTACAGTGCTTTACCGAGAAGCTGAGAAAAAAATCTCACGCATTCTCGGGTAGGAATCGCACCCACGATCCCCTGATGACTAGACAGATGTCAAAAAATTATATTGCTCAAGGAGTACCCCAGGGTTCAGTACTTGGTCCAATATTTTTCACCATGTATACCTCTCCTCTTGAAAATATTATAGATTCTCATCAGACCCAAAAGATGTTCTATGCTGATGATACTCAATTGTACATTCCCCTAAAAAGAGATGATGCAGTGGATGTCACTTTAACAATATCAAATTGTGTACAACAAGTCAAGAAATGGTCTCAAGCGAATGGCCTAAAACTCAATGACACGAAGACTGAGTTTCTTCACATTACATCACGCTATAGATCATCAACCCCTATAACAACATTAAACCTGGATGGTACCCTTATTCAGGCTGCCCAATCTTGTAGAAATCTTGGTGTTATCTTTGACAACAAATTCACATTTGAAAATTTCATCTCGCATAAATGTCGTGCGGCATCATTCGGCCTGTACAAAATTGGCAAGATTCGCAAGTTCTTGAACAAGAAAACCACTGAACGCCTTATCCATGCTTTTGTACTCTCTCACCTAGACTCATGTAACAGTCTACTTTTTGGTCTACCATCTAATCAACTACAACGGTTACAACGAATTCAAAACTCAGCAGCACGGCTTGTAACACAAACAAAGAAATACGATGCAATATCCCCTGTCCTAAGAGAACTACATTGGCTACCCATTAAATCTAGAATCAAGTTTAAACTGATCTCCCTAGCCTATCAATGCCTTTATCAGTTAGCACCCATATATCTCAGAGAATTGCTCATTCAATATAAACCTGAGAGATCATTGCGTTCTAGTAAAAGATCACAGTTCACTGTACCTAAAACGGCTACAAAATCATATGGTGAGAGATCATTCTCACATGCCACATCTATCTTATGGAATAGCCTTCCAAATTACCTCACAAATATTACACCATATGAAAAATTCAGAAGAAACTTGAAAACTTATCTCTTCAAAAACAACTAATCTACTGATAATCCTAGTTCTTCTTACTTCTTTCTCTCTTTCCATGTTTCCATGTTTCAAGCGCTTAGGGACTTTCGCATGATTGTGTTATGCGCTATATAAAAGTGTTTCATTATTATTATAATTATGTCTTACCTTAACTTTTTGGGATGCGTTTGTCAAATAACACACGGATTTCTGAGAGTTGTGGCAGCTTTATCTAGAGAACTGTTGAAATATGATTGAATATGTAAAAGTAGCATTATAAATTTGAATAAAAGTAAGGTGTCATAATTAGATGTGCACATCGAACCATATGTTAGAGATTAATGAAACAGGAAATTTAGTGCCCTAATATTTTCAAGCCATTGTGATGCCATATTGGACAATATATTGATAGGGTTTTTGTAAAATTTGAGATTTTTTTTAAAGTATTCGCACATCCGCTATTTTGGATTATGGTCACTAGGGGGTGTTGCTCAAAAGTTGCAATTGATCGCAAGTTGCAGTTGATCGGTACACACCAATCAAAATCATTGTTTCATGCGCGTCTTGTTAATTGCGCTTACCATGCGCGAATGAAAATGCGCGTTAAAATTTGCAAAGTTGCATTTGATTTGCAGTTGATTTTGAGCAACACCCCATAAAACTGACAGTATGCCGGTCTACAAGCGGAAGCTTACTTTTTAATTCAAACGTTACGAAGAGAAACGTTACAGAGAAATAACGATCCCTGCAGCTAATGGAGATCCGTGCGATCGGCAACATTGACGGAATTTGTGACGTCATGTCGGATAACTCCTCATTCACTCTACATGTATATATATACAAAATTTCACATTTTTTGTCCTCTCCTTTAAGCCCTGGTCACCCCGGAAGCAACACGATTCACCCCGACTCTTTGTTAATTCACAGTCAACTGTCTCAGAACAACGAGTCGGGGTGAATCGTGTTGCTTCCGGGGTCCTATGTGACCGGGGCATAACAAAATGTTGGTTTACTGCTATGCTCGAGCATAGCATTCCCTTATCGATTCGCCATTTGTTATTTGCGAAAATCATGTTAAACCTTTACTCTAAATTTACATCAATCCATTAAAAAATTCTATATAATATGTACAAAGTGAATGAGGAGTTGTCCGATATGACAATTGTTGCCGATCGAACGGATCCCCAGCAGCTACAAGGATCGTCATAATCTTGAATTTGAACACTATAAAGTCTGATTGTCCGATTTTGCTCAAATTTGCACAGTTTGTTAATCTGATATTTTTCTTCATCAGATGAGAACATGATAATTCACAGATATTAATTTCCTTTTAAATCTTGAAGTATTTTGCCATGAAAAGAATTCAAGAATCCCATTGACTTTAACGTGAAACAACCATTTCAAAGGGATTAGTTTTACAAATCTATTGCAGTCCCATTATATTCCAATACAATGTTATTCCTATCAAATTTTCGACTATTTAAGAGCATACCGAATGATAATTAGTTAAAGAAGCCATGAACTGATTCTCCTATGAAATTTGCATTTTACCGTCAAATCACACTTAGCGCCATCTGTCGGTAATAATGATATTTCATTTGTTATCAGTCATTATGCGAGGTTCTTTCTGAGATTTAACAAAAGAATTATAAAAAAAGGTATACCCATTCTGAAATTTTCATCTAAATCTGTGCGTGAGAAGGTGCCCTTTATCGAGAAAGAAAATATTGGTTTAGTATGGCCGGGTGGGGTGGACCCTATACTGAGTTTCTTTTGCACATTTTGACTTGTAGCGTTACCAAAACTCATTCATTTTTCACACAATATTTTGTGCAATATGTTCATAATATTATTATATTTAATTTTATTTAGATTTGCAGACAAGATTTCTGGACAAAAACTTAACTTGAGCTTTAAAAGAAGAGTCTATATCCCCCCCCCAAAAAAAAAAAAATTCTTAGACAGGAGCAGAAAAAAATCGGATCAACAGAACAAAACAGGTTTGAGAAAAATCGGATCACTAACATTTAGACGAATGGCCATTGATGACGCCATATGTGCATAATTGACCATTTTAATACTCATATCCAAGTTAGAAAATGTTACCGGTTCCCCCAAAAATAGTATTTCCTCAAAACTTTAACTTTGATTTCCATGATATAATATATTGTATGTAGATCCCCTATTTTCACGTTTACATTCACACAAACTTTGTATCTTTCTATAGAAATGATGACTTTGCAACATTAATATGAAGAATATTCTGGTTAGCAGTGCACCCATGATGTCATCAAATTGGCAAAATGTCCGAAAATTTTTATGAATTGCTCATTTTTTCAAGTCTTTAGAAATTCATAACTTTACTTGTCTCATTTTCTTTATTACACCTTTTCTTCTGCTCGTCATTTTTTTTCTGCCCCTTTAAAAGAAAATTATTCTTGGGTAGACTGTTCTTTTAAGTTGGCTACCAACAAGCACAAAATGGCTGTCAGTATAGAGAACTCTCCACTCACATTGTACACAGAATTTCACATTTTCTTCCTTTTTGTAGAAAAGTCGACAAAATTTTGCTTTTTTTTTGTATATCAAGTCTGCAAGCATTCCAAAAAATTGGTGGTGATTCCGCATTTGAAATAATTTGAAATAATAATAATTGTGATCCATCATGTACAAAGTGAATGAGGAGTTCGCGATGTATGACATCATAGATTATGCCAAAGATTATCAAATTTTGCTTATTTTTTTTTTTTTACAGTTTGTTCATCTCATCTGTTTTTATTTACTGACAACACATCAATGTGAGGGTGAAGTTCCTCTCAAATTAAGCATACATAAATCCCAGGGAGTAGGCCTACATTTTGAAATGTTTTTATTAATCCTCGTTTTCAGATTAAATGGAAATCTACATATGCAAAACATGTAAGACCCACTATTTGTGTATTAGAATAGTGCCTTCAATAAACCATTAATCTATTGTTAGTACCTACGTACATTTCACTTAAATTGGGCACATTCCACTGTCTACTAAGAAGATGGTTTTAATGATTACCTAAAATTATGTCAGAAATCCTTTAGAACGATCTATTGATAACGATAAAAGGTTACTCAACCGTTCAAAAATTACGCAACATTTCAAACGAGTATCCAATAAAAAAGTCAGCGAGTGGGGTTGATAATAAATATGATTAGCATGTTTGGTAAATAATCACTGTCTAGTATGTTATGCGTGAGTGACCTTCATCGCGTGAAACCATAAGTATTCTATTATTCACCAACCAGTGATTTTTAAAGTACTTTGCTCTCCTTTTGTGTCCATCATATCAAAGAGATCCAAAGATGATGAACGATGATGTGCTTAAAGCCCCGGTCACATAGAACCCCGGAAGCAACACGATTCACCCCGACTCGTTGTTCTGAGGCAGTTAACTGTGAATTAACAAAGAGTCGGGGCGAATCGTGTCCTATGTGACCGGGGCTTTATTAAAGCCTAAGTAAAGCAAAATATTTTTATCGCAAAATTTCGTCTTCAAATCTATATAAAATGAAATAGAGTATCATAAACATGTTGCACAATAGATTGTGCGAAAAATGAACCGGTTTTGGAAAAGCTATAACCTAAAATATGCAAAATATTTCAGAGTCGTGTCCCCCGACACTATTTCAATATTTTCTTTTTTTGCTAAGGGACAACTTCTCATGCACAAAATTGGATGAAAATTTCAGAATTTTATTGTTGTGTATACTTTATTATCATTCTATTGTCAAATCTCGAAGTGCCTGATAACAATCAAAATATTACTATATCCAAGAAAGGGTGATAGATATGATATAACGGTCTATTTCAGATTTTCGAAAGAATCAGCTCGTATCAAAATGCTAAGGTCTCAAAATGTGTATATAAGAATTATATGTCATGATAAACATCCCCAAAAATTTCACATTTCTTAATCTTTACTAAACATATATTAGGGCTTAAAGAAGAACGAAACCCTGCATTTTATATTCTCTCAGTAGATGGAGAAAAATAAAATGAACCAACTGTGAAAATTTGAGCATAATCCGACGATCCATTCAAAAGTTATGAATTTACAAAGTTATAGTGAATGTCCCGTCATGGGAATCCTCGAGTCGGCAACGCCGACCAATTATTAGTCGTCTACGTTCAAATCTGTGACGTATTTGTGGACAGCTCTCCATTCATTCTGTACACAAAATTTAACAATTTCTTCTTTTTTTCAGAAAAGTGGACAAAATTTTCCCTTTTCTCGTCAGTATTATAGGTGTTGGATAATTCTTCAAGTATTGTTGGAAGAATAATGTTGAATAGTTATGGTATATTCAATCAAATTCCATAATTATAAAAAATCATGTACAAAATAAATGGAGAGTTGTCCGCATATCGTCATAGATTTGTTAAGCGTTGCCAATTCAAGGATCCCCATGACATGGGATAATTGAAACTTTGAAAATTCGTAACTTTTGAACGGACTGTCCAATTAAGCTCAAATTTTCACAGTTTGATCATCGTATTTTTCTTCATCGACTGATAGCAAATTAATTCCAGGGTTTCATTCCACTTTAAGCAAAAGACGTATAGATAAGATAATGGTGTGTCAATAATGCCCCACCCCCTCGCCCTCCGAATCAGGTATTTGATTGAATATGTACAATCCCAATACTGGGGGAATATAGGAGGTGAATTTTTGGGGAATCCTTCAAATAATCTTCGATTTATTTTCCCTCCAAATATTTAGGGGCGTTTTTATATCCGTCTTTTGTACTCCCCGTAATAGGGAATGTGTGATGATTTTACAGTCTACTATATAATGTTATGGCGTCCTTCAAAAAGCCCATTATTAGGGATAAAACCCCATTTCTTACAAAAAGATCACTAAAATAGAAAACCCTTTTATTGACGTTAAATGAATTTCCCCAAAAAGGTTCTTAAAGCCCAAATAAAGTTTTGGTAAAGATTAAGAAAGGTGAATTTGACGGGATGTTTACAATAACATATATATCTTACACACATCGTTTTATGAACTGATTCTTTTTGAAAATTTGAATTTGACTGTCAAATAAGATTTAGCCGACCATCATGTTAATAAAATATTTTCTTTGTTATCGAACACATTCAAGGTTATTTCCAATAATTGACAAAAAGAATAATCAAAAAAGGGTATACACACAAATTAAATTCTAAAATTTTCATCCAGTACTGTGCATGAAAAGGTGTCCTTTCTTTAGTAAGAAAATATTGATTCAGTCTCATGGTACCCGAGACTGAGCCTGAGGTTAGAGCTTTACTAAAAAAAAATAGGTTATCCTGGTTATAGCTTCACTATACCTCATTAATTTTTATACAGTCTTTTTTGCAATATATTCATGATACTATATTGCATTTTATTTAGATTTGAAGACAAAATTTAGGGGAAAATATTTTCTTTTATCAAAACTTTACTTTAGCCTAGAACCAGGGAGTTGAGAGTTTATAAACCAATAGCGGAAGTGTCGGATCTGTAAGGGTTAGTTGTAGAGCGTCTGCTTCGTGAACGAGAGGTCATAAAATTATGCTCGCCATAAGTTACAATTAATGCACGCACCCCTCATCAAAGTTTGAACCCATCAAAAGTTAAAAATTAAATCACGATGGAACATCCCCCCCCCCTTCCCGAAAAAAAAAGATGAAAAGGCCATAAGCTAAAATTTTTAGCTCTTTCATCAACTCTTAGGTTCCAAATCAAACCTACGATTATTTGAAAAAGTAAAAATAAAAATGAACAACAATGAACTGCATAGGGTAATGGAATGTAAATACTTAGGCGTCATATTAGATAGCTCTCTAACTTGGACCCCTCAAATAGACAATGTGAGAAAAAAAGTTCTTCAGACATTTTACTCCTTAAAACGCATAAGATTTTATATTCCCAGAAGTACAGCCCTTCAATTGTATAAGTCCATGATTCAACCAATTTTCGATTATTGTTGTATAATCTGGAGAAATGGGAACAAGGGCCAGCTTGATCGCCTACAGGTTTTACAGAACAGAGCTTTAAGGTCCGTATTAGAAGTCAATAACACTTTTAACAGAGCTACATTATATGATATTCTTGAAATTGATCAACTAAACGAAAGGTGGGATAAGCTTTCAATTATAAGTGTTTTCAAATTAGTAAATAATCTTGCCCCGCCTGCTCTCTGCAATCGCATTCAATTGAAATCCCATAAGTATAGTTTACGAAACACAGACCATCAAATTAAATTACCGAAACCTCGTTCAAATTATTTAGCAAACAGCCCTCTATATTCAGCTTCCAAATTGTTTAACAACTTACCCGCATCAACCCGAATAGAAAAAAATCCAGTATCATTCGCACGTCTCATAACGCTCACTTAAACCCCCCCCCACCCTCTTACACGCAGCATACATTTCATTCATTTTGTTTATTTTCCGAAACCGATTAGCTTACGTTCTGTAAAACCTTAGATTTATGTTTTTGTAAATTTTGTTTACATGTTATATTTTAGTTTGTATGATTTTGATGATTTATTTTTCTTCTTTTAAGTTTCCGTTATAATTTTGTTTGTACTACCTATTTTGTATGTTCTACCTTGTTCACGGCCTTGCTGAAAAGCAGCTTTTAGCTGATAGCAGGCTTTTACCGTGATTAAATAAATAAAATACAATACAAATACAATACAATACAACCCCCTTCCCAAAAAGTAAATATAATTTTCAAAAAAGATATAGAGAGATATTGTTATTTTTTACATAGAGCACTGCACCCCTACCTCTAACTAAATGGTCCTTGCACGACTCCGCAGAAGCAGCCCCCACATGAAACGCCTCGCCCATTATGAACTCCTTTCAAGGCAAATCGGAAATGAGCCTATGAGCCCCTCGATCTCGAGTTAGGGGAATAAAGTAATTCACAGGTGAATCGTAGAAATATTGTTCTCAATGTATACACCATTCCACCCCCTTACTCCTTACCCCTCCCCTTTCTTCTTCCTCCCCACCCCCTACGCCCCTCCCCCTTGAGGAAGCTTGAGTGTGCCGGCAGATAATACGAATTCGTAACCCCTTCCCCTACGATTTTTTTGTGGGGCGGGGTAGTCTGCCAGAACAGACCCTTGGGTTTCGTTGTGCACATACACAGAGGGTGATACAGCGTATGCATTGTGTGTCTGCCTGCCTAGACTGAGGATAGTGATGTAGTCACATAATTCATAACCTGTATCATGCTCTGCGCACGCACACACCGAAAGTCTAGGGTATGTGCTTTCAAACTAGGGGCGCGGTATGTGGGGCGGGGCTACTTTGATAGCCTTCCTTTGGTCAATCAACCATTATTCAATCAACAAGGAATTATACCTTTGAGTGAACTCATAAGACTATTAGTACATGAATTGGACTGTCCTACCATTCTCCTGGTTCTCTCTGGAGTTTATCCCTCCTGCTAGACCTACAATCTGGCATCGAACGGAAAATAGTCAAACAGTTCATATTTAGATAAATTGTATCATTAGCTCTTTCGTGGAAAATATATTCAGTGATGGCGTTAAATTTCCGTGAATTGATAAGTTCTCCAACATTCTTCGTCACGTTGTTGGCTTTTCTGGCTACTTTTGCGATGGTTGGAACAGTGAAATCGTTCGGAATATTTCTTGAAGACATAAAGATCAGTCTTGAGACTAACTCGACCGATATAGGTCTTGCTTTGGGTCTCTTTTATGGATTTGCTTATTTTCCAGGTAAATATTGAGTATGAAATTATGGTATAGGGTACATGCCAGTAATATGAGACTGCAGGTAATATGGCACGCGTGACTTAAAAACCATATAACTTATCTTAATCATCTTCACAAATGCGTATAGTACCATTTAGAGTTTAATCCAGTCCCTTAAGCCCTGGTCACATAGGACCCCGATTCACCCCGGAGATCCGGGGCTCTTTTTGGCTCAATCGGGGTGAATCGGGATACACTTTCCCAAGCTCGAGTGCTGATTTTTCTATGTGACCACAAACACGGCCAAAAACAGCCAAAAACAGTCGTGTTGGGCTCCCGATTCACCCCGGAGATCCGTGTTGGAATCCGATTGGCCCCGGAAGCAACACGATCGGCCCCGGAAGCTACACGATCGGCCCCGGAGCAGAGTCAAATGCTGCTCCGGGGTGAATCGGGGTGAATCGGGGTCCTATGTGACCAGGGCATTAGCTCCATTTTGGATGTTTCAACCGTTTATTAAGTGAAAGTTTGCTGAAAATATCACCAAAACTTGAAAGGGTATGTAAAAATATCATCATTTTGTAGCCTTGATGTAAAATTGGACATACCGTTAAATCCAAAAAAACAACAACAACAACATGATTGCCCTGCAGTAAGTCAGGTTATTTTGCATATGAACTCAACTCTTTATACTTTACCAAAGCTTAATGACTGTTTTAAACAACACACGTATTTATTATTATATATACTCTACTAAATTAGCTCAAAACATGTTATAAAACCTCCAATGGGACCTTGCTGTGCTGCAGGTAATATGAGACGTCAATAACATCGTATTTACTTAATGGTGTTGAGGGCCAATGTTCATGGCTACATTTAATAGAAATCTATCATATTTGATTAAAACCTACTAACAAAAAGTATTTTATAAAAAATGTAGAAAAGCAAATTACACTTAACCATCTTCAAACCAAATCACGAAACGAAATGTTTTGTGCAATTTTTATTCACCTTAAGGTCGTCTTCTACGGTATAAAGCTGACCAGGGCCCCGTAACATAAAGCTTTGCAATCGATCGTACGATTGATATCAATCGCAAGTCTATGGGAAATCATTGACAAAAGTTTGCGATTGATTGCAAACTTGCTTTATGTTACAGGCCCCAGAAGCACACTTCGACGTTAGCTTTTGAAAATATGCCCTCTTGCGGCCAAAATAGTCTAATGAAATGAATATTAACAAGATGATGCAAATCACAATCTTCTCACTGCCTTGCTAAATATTCATGGTTGGTAGGTACGATGATGTACACTGAAACGAAGACTCGATTATAATAATAATAGATGCAATTTATATAGCGCACGTATCCACTCTGCTGAGTGCTCAAGGCGCTTTTACATTATTATTACCCTGGCTTTAGCCCGGCAGCCATTCACGGCGCACTTGGCATTTCAAAGAATAAATATTCCTGCCAGGTACCCATTCAC
>BQKZ01001009.1:64960-81329 GCA_036244855.1 Temnopleurus reevesii
ATTTATGCCGTAGTTTCTGAAATCTTGAGGTTCTGCTGCTAAGTGTAGGCATGACTATCGTAGCTTCACATTGGAATGTTTTCTCAGCAAGAATTTAAATCGCACATGCACATGAATTCTTATTTTCCTTTTATAAGAAGGTTTTGCTTATATTGCATCTTACCACTATTGGATTGTGCTTGTGTTCAATTGTGCAAAATCATTTACAAAAGGAAGTGTATATAAATATTCTGTACAATATAAGCCGGCTTACTAATAGAAACAAATTTATGCACGCCCCTCCCCCCAGTATTCATATTTGTTGGCTTCCTGTTTGTCCAGGACAAGCTTTCCTGGGCCCCGTAAAATAACGATTTCCAATCAATTGCAAGTCTATGGGAAATCATGTTGTAAAGTTTGCGATTGATCGCTAAATTAATTGTATCTCTTTTATGTTAAGGGCCCCAGGTCGTATAGAAGGCATAACATTTGCATCTATATTAGTACAGCCGTTTATTTGAAAAGAACTTGTGACGGAATTTCTTTTTAGTGCTCGATGAACTCTTGCTGATGCGCCCTATACAGTTTTGTGTCTGAAAGGCAAAGGCTTCCAAAATAAATCTTAGAGGATAATATACACCTATAAGAACGGTGTCATATACCTCTACTACTTAGACTGGATCAAGCTCTAAAATTAATTCAGAAAAACGTAAATTTCCCGATATTTTAGAACACGTTATCATCTACCATTACTAGGAGGCTGCCATTTTGTTTAGAACAGATATTTCAACATGATCCATGGAAATGTTCATGAAACTTCAAAATAATTCAATCTTTGGTGAATGAAATACGTCATATTGGAAAAAATGCGTGATGGGTGTCCAATATATTTGTGAGACTTGTAATAAATAACCAGTTTTCAAATCACCCGATTATACTACAGAAATTAATTTGCTTTTAGTGTGCTTCCTTAAAAACAGAATTCCCTTTATTCAGCAAGCCTTCAATGTATTGAAGTCTATTGTTTGAATACAGGTGAAAACGTAGCGTTTTGCTGTTGACCCCTTTTATAATAATAATAATAATAATAGATGCAATTTATATAGCGCACAAATGCATGACTTTAAATTGACTTGATTTGATACATTTATTTTAACACGGTTTAAAAAAAGCCCACTTCAGCACCGGTGCTGTTTTTCAATGGGGCCGTGCAGTAAAAATACATTCAATTGCAAAAGGCTAACTTGTTGCAGTCTTCATGTGATTGTATAACGCTATATAAAGTCACGTGTATATATTGGTTGAAATCGTCATCCGATAATGCAGATTCCTTTCTTTCTTTTGTTTTGTCACAAGGAAACTTGAACTCTCCCGCGAAAAAAAAACGCCAACACCCTTGCCAATGAAATACAACTGTAAAGTGAACAAAACGATATTTTTATACATATTTTAAGATATTGAAATATATGACCATATGTGAAATATATCTTTCTTCAAATTTTAAGATTATATTTCGATCAAGGACGTTCTACGCGGGGATAACAAAATACTTTATCGTACCAAAGAACAAAATGGTATCCCTCGGGTATTGCTAGCAGACGAAATCTTGGCTCAGAAAATGGTGATTTATCTTCCAATTCTGTTTCTTCTTGTTCAATGAAATGAAGTATTCCAATAAATCGATAAATATTACCCCTCCTGAAATAAGTCAATACATTTGTGGGGTTTCAATCCCCTTCAAATCTTTCATATCTAGCAATAGAGACAGTCGCCTGTATGGTATTAACATTTTTTCTTTAAGAAACACCAACAATAGAAGGGATCAAGGTATGTAGTACAGCATGGACATGACAAAAAGACTTGCGATGCAATTGTTCCTCAGATCGATGGTGATCTGTCGTCTTCCCATTTTGTTCATATTCAGCTGCATTGACAATGACGTCTAAACAATTATTCTAAATCATTGACAAGCGAGTGGGTTTCGTACGATGATGTTTATTGCAACAGAATGTCACGAGTAACATCGCCCACTGTTGAAGTAGACGCTTTTGATGATGTGAAAATTATCGCTCGCTGTCGTTCACCTAAAACACACAAAATACAATATGGTGATCTTAAGCCCCGGTCACATGGCCCCGGAAGCAACACGATTAAACACGACTCTTTGTTCGGAGGCAGTTAACTGTTAAGTAACAAAGAGCCGTGTTGAATCGTGTGCTTCCGGGGTCCTATATGTGACCGGGGCATTAATGAGACCCAAGTACTTTAATAACAGAATATTATGAGAAAATTAAGGGAAACGGGGATGTGAATAATGTATACATTAAAAGTTACCCTTATCTCAATACATCGTCATGACTTTGTATAACTTTCAAGTTACATCATAGTTATTAAAAACTAAACATGTGCATTGCTTCCTCATGATTTACAACGTGTTTTAACTTGGTTTTGAAAGAGGTTCATCGTGGTGAAGAATAATTGAAGAGAGTTTGATTTAATTTGATTTGATACATTTATTTCAACACGGTTAAAAACCCAGTTCAGCACATGCTGTTTTTCAATGGGGTCGTGCAGTAAAAAATACATTCAATTACAGTGGATACATCATGTACATTATAAATTAAAAATACATGTAACAAACATAAGGATTCAAAGTGAAGTATTATACTTTAAATACTTGAATTACAAAAGTAAAAAAAAAAAAACAAAACAATTAAAAAAAAAAAATTAAAAAAATAAAAAAAAAAAAATGCATTTGTGTGAATATAGTTCAGGAATTAAGAATAAATAAAAAGAATGAAGGAGATAAACAATGCAAAATTAGAGATATGATTAAACGTTAAAATACTAAATGTAAAAACTTAGGAATTTTATTAAACTGATAAAAATATTGAAATTGCAGTCGATTTTTTTTATATTGCGCAAGAAAATATAAATATATTAAAAGGATTGCAAATATAGAATTATGGCGATAAAACAATAAATACAAATTAAAAATTAAAGACTTGACCATAGAATCGAAGACTATATATATTATCAAGTTGATAAAATATTGAAATTGCAGTCGTTTTCGCAAGAAAATATAAATATATTAAAAGGATTGACTGTATACAATTTACAATTATAGCTATAAGATAATAAATACAAATTACAAGAATTGAACCATAGAATTGAACACTATATACAATTTGGAATTATAACGATAAAAACAATAAATATGAATTAAAAACAATACCATAGAATTAGGAAATTTGACATTTGGAATTCCAGTCTTATCAATCTCAAAAATGCTGTGCACACAATCATATCGTTAATGTCTACTGACTAGTTGCTTGGTAAATTGCATTTAAATGTCGCTATACTTGGGGGTCTCTGGATATCTTCACTTAGAGCGTTCCATATTGTAGCTCCTCTGTACAAGAATGTTCTTTTTCCAGACTCATTTTTTGGTCGACTTATATTAAAGTTTACATCACTTTGTCGGGTATTATATGAATGGCTTATATGAGAAAACTTTTCGCTTAGATAGCGTGGCACATCGTTTTTAAAGATTTTAAACATCATAATAGAACTATCACGTTTGATTTTTGTACTAATTGGATCCCAATTCAGTTGTTCAAGATTTTCTGTGGCTGATGAAAACCATGGCCGCTGATTTATGATACGGGCACCACGGTTCTGAATTTTTTGGATAGTATCTAATGATGTTTTACCACAATTTGCCCAAACAATATTACAATGATTTAAATGGGAAGCAACCAAAGCATCATATACCATTTTCAGACAGTCGTTATTAACTATATCTCTAATGCTTTTTAGCATGTGTAATCCCGATTTCGCCTTGTTTTGTATTAATTTGATATGATCACGCCATGAAAGGTTTTCATCAATGATTACTCCCAAATGTTTACACGATGCTACTCGTTTCAAGGGTGTTCCCTTTATTTTTATATCAATATCACTAGCAACAATTCTGCTCAAGAGCTGATTCGTACCAATCACAATGTACTCTGTTTTACTCACATTTAGGCTTAATTTATTACAAACAAGCCATTTTCTTACGTGTTCAAGATTTTCATTGATGTGTTGGTTTAGGGCAGTGGCATTATTACCAGAAAAATATAAAACAGTTGATCAGTTGTCTCATGATGTGCAAACGTAGAACGTTTGCACATCGTGAGACAACTGATCAACTCTCTTCAATTGTGTTTTAACTTATTTGCATTTCATATTTAGATAATTGCACGTCCCCTTTTGATCTGCCCTGGTTTATGCGCTGGACCTCGTACGATCAGAGGGACAAATTATCATGATTATAATTGGAATTGTGTGCTTCGTTTGGTAAAGTAAGCTGAATGAATTGAACCCATCGCGCGCGACTAGTTTACGACCCGATTGGGGAAAAAAATCGCAGTGTAGTATCTCCCTTATTCTTCTTCTGAAAACTATTATGAATAATAATAAAAAATCTTAATGGTTGATTCAGCTTTATTTCGGATATTACGCCCCAGTCACAAAGGGCCCCGGAAGCAACACGATTCTTTATTCGGAGACAGTCAACCGTGAATCAACAAAGAGTCGTGTTCAATCATGTGGCTTCCAGACCTCTATGTGACTTAACGCTACTCCGACTTCTGACTTTATAATTTAGAGCTGATTTGATGTTTCTTCTGACAAGAAATCTTGTATAACACCGTTTTCTTAATAATTGAGAACCCAGAAGTTCGATAGAAAATGTTTTATGTGTTTGAATGCTTCTGAGAGATACGTTCAAACTATCTTATAAAATTGGATCACAAGGCGGCAGTCGTAACTTGTGATGTGGGCATTAGATCCATCAGCAAATTGGCATTGACACGGTTCAGATAAGAGCAGTCTTTTCCATGTCCCCGTCACATAGAGGCCCCGAGTGAACACGAAAATAACATGACTTTTTGTACGCAGTTAGCTGTGAACCTGGGCCATGAGAACGATAAAGGATAATTGAATACCACAAAAGTGTTCTGTATGCATATCCATAATAGCAAAAATCCAATCCACCACCAGGCCAAATAAGCTGGGATTGAACTCAACTCTGTTCTTTATTACAGACATACTTCTTTACTAATTCCTTTCATTGTCATGCCCACACATAATAGATTTCAATAGGCGGGTTTACTTATATATTCAAATTTATGTGCGTTTAACTTAGTTGCGTGGTATTCCATGGAATAGACCGGTCATGCCGGTTGATAACAATAAGACCACAATACTTGGAATCCAGTTTCAATACATTACTTGTTGCTATGTCGGGCAAGCCTCGGGCAAGCTTTCGAGTTGTCAAGAACAACCTTTGTGTTAGAGGTATGCATAAAATTTGCATCTATTAGTAAACGCGTCTATTGAATTTAAAAGCAAGGTTCGCCCTCAATCTCCCTTTATTTTGAGAAAGATAATGAATATTCATTTTACACATGGAACTGCACCTCATGAATAATCATTTTACTTCCTCATCTTAGCAGGAGTGGGCGCGCTATCAATCACATTTAGAAACACCGTAATTGCTCCAAATAATGTGTGCTTCTGGTCAGCTTTTTACGGTATGTCTCAGATTTAGATAATGATATTGAAATTCAATAGTCAAACGTCTTCAAAAGAACAAACAAACATGAATTTAAGACTTGACATTGTCATTTTAACATAGTTACCATGTCTACCATGTATCGTATCATATTATCTGCACATACAGGTAATATGAGACTTCTGTGACGATGTCATAATTTGCATATTAATTGTAAACATCATTATTTGATGGTCGCAAACATTCTAAATTTGAAGGATAAATAGTTGTTAATTAAAAAGAACAAGGTTTTCTGGATTTATCTTTATGCATCTTTATGCAAATTATGCAAATGTCGTTAATAGTCTCATTTTACCTTCACGTACCCTAGTCAAAGAATAATGATAATGATAATAATGCATAAAATATTGATGATAATGAAATATTATGATATGTATATAGCGCTTTATATGAGTGTTTATAAGTGCCTTTCTATCGGTAGGTATTCATAAACTATAACATCAGATCATTGTCAAACTCAAATCAATACTTAAACTGAAAGAACATAAAGAAAAAGATATGAAAATGGTCTTCAAATCTCTCAATCATCTAGCACCTTGGTATCTATCTAACAGTCTCAACCGTTACACTCTCAATCATCTAGCACCTCAGTATCTATCTGACAGTCTCACCCTGTTACACTCTCAATCATCTAGCACCTCAGTATCTATCTGACAGTCTCAACCATTACACTCTCAATCATCTAGCACCTCAGTATCTATCTGACAGTCTCACCCGTTACACTCTCAATCATCTAGCACCTCAGTATCTATCTGACAGTCTCAACCGTTACACTCTCAATCATCTAGCACCTCAGTATCTATCTGACAGTCTCAACCGTTACACTCTCAATCATCTAGCACCTCAGTATCTATCTGACAGTCTCAACCGTTACACTCTCAATCATCTAGCACCTCAGTATCTATCTGACAGTCTCAACCGTTACACTCTCAATCATCTAGCACCTCAGTATCTATCTGACAGTCTCAACCGTTACACTCTCAATCATCTAGCACCTCAGTATCTATCTGACAGTCTCAACCGTTACACTCTCAATCATCTAGCACCTCAGTATCTATCTGACAGTCTCAACCGTTACACTCTCAATCATCTAGCACCTCAGTATCTATCTGACAGTCTCAACCGTTACACTCTCAATCATCTAGCACCTCAGTATCTATCTGACAGTCTCAACCGTTACACTCTCAATCATCTAGCACCTCAGTATCTATCTGACAGTCTCAACCGTTACACTCTCAATCATCTAGCACCTCAGTATCTATCTGACAGTCTCAACCGTTACACTCTCAATCATCTAGCACCTCAGTATCTATCTGACAGTCTCAACCGTTACACTCTCAATCATCTAGCACCTCAGTATCTATCTGACAGTCTCAACCGTTACACTCTCAATCATCTAGCACCTCAGTATCTATCTGACAGTCTCAACCGTTACACTCTCAATCATCTAGCACCTCAGTATCTATCTGACAGTCTCAACCGTTACACTTTCAGTCATCTAGCACCTCGGTATCTATCTGAAAGTCTCAACCATTACACTCTCAATCATCTAACACCTCAGTATCTATGTGACAGTCTCAACCGTTACACCCTCGCAGAAATTTGCACTCTTCAAACAATTCATTCCGTCAAATCATACACAAAAATTCACTGGTGACAGAATTTGTACTGTGACTCATCCCAAACATTGGAATAAGCTTTATACTCTTGGCATTCAAGCAGTCATCAACCCTTTCTTCCTATAAAAGAGATCCAAAAACTTTTCACTTCTGCAATCGTGACTTCAACAACTCTTTGCCACCTAATGCATTATTTTTCTCAGTCTCTTTGTCCTCTTGCATTATTATTATTATTCATTATCGTTATCATTATCATCATTATTTTAATCATTATTATAATCAATATTGTTGTTATTTTCATTACTTTTATTATTACCATTATCATTATTATTATCATTATTGTTATCATTATTACTATTATCATCATTATTATTATCATTATTATTATTAATATTATTATTATCATCATTGTTATCATCATTATTATTATCATCATTCCAAATGCATGGGGCAAAGTCGTTGATGAAAGATGATGATGATGATGATGATGATGATGATGATGGTCTCTTGTATAGCGCCGGTCTCCGCCTCAGTTGGGCGCTCATGGCGCTCGAATTACTCAAAATAATTATGAGAGAGCTAGAGAGGCAACGGGGCAGAGGCAACGGGGGATGGGATTAGAGATAGATACCCATGCTGATGCAAGATACCGCCATTTGATGCCTTTATCTCAAGGGGAACAAACCCCTGGAATTATCGTGCTCTCATTGCATGAAGACACATTATATGAATAGACTGTGAAAATTTGAGCAAAATCGGACAACCCGTGCAAAATTTATGAATTTTCACAGTCGCAGAGATATGACGATAATCTCTGTCGCTGATGTAGCCTCTAGCCGAGGCCTCTTGGTGTCTGCAATACCCTGTGCTGCATAGCCCTGTAAACGACTTGAAACGAAAACGGCTGCCATTCAGACTACGAGACGCGTCAGCGACCCGCGATTCTCTGCATAGCTACAAAATAAGCCTACCGCTGATGAGGATCCGACGTAAATATTCAAATGTGAATGATACGCGCCGTAAAACCAATCTAACCAACCAACCAACCAACCAACCGTGTGTTCGGCAAATTCGATGGAATTTGTGACGTCATGTCGGACAACTCCTCATTCACTGTAGTATACAAAATTTCACGTTTTCCCCCTTTTTTCGGAAAAAGTCAACAAGATTCTAATTGTCGGTTAGAGTATAACATTTCTTCATCGATTCTGCATGTATTTTGAGAAGAATCATGTCACAGCCTTACTCTAAATTTAGCATTAATCTATTTTTTTTTAATTCTATGTACAAGGTGAATGAGGAGTTATCCGTCATGACGTCACAGATTCCGTCGACGTTGCCAATCGCACGGATCCTCATGAGTGACAGTGATCGTCAAATCTCCGTGAATTTGAAAATCCATAACTCTTGAACATATTATAATAATAATAACAATGAAATATTTTTATATAGCGCATAACACAATCATTCGAAAGTCCCTATGCGCTTTATCCGATTATTTGCCCTAATGTTAACAGTATGTTTATCAGATTTGTCTTCATTCAATGAGAATATGACAATTCCATGCGCTATATTATCCGATTTTTTGCTCATTTTTTTCACAGTTTGTTTGTCAGATTTTTCTTCATTCACATGCAGAGAACATGACGATTCCATATTGGTTCCCCTTTGAGCACCACATGTGTGCATTTACATAACAAATTAAGTATAGCTGTCCTTCAAAAGACTTTGTTGATTCTTGTCTATCGGAACCTAGGCATGGTAGCCGTAAGTTTATTTATAAATAAATAGTCATGATTTCAAATCGGTAATTGTGTGGTATAACAATATGTCTACAGTACATGCTTCGATATAAACGACACATTTGGGCATGATGGGAGTTAATTCGTAACGAAGGACTCTACGCCCAAGCAAATCTTTCTTCGAATAACGCGCAAAAATCGGACAAACAGATTGTAAAAAAAAAAAATTTGAGCGATCTGACAAAAGATAGGAAAGGCATAAATACCTGAAAAGTATCTGAAAATTATTAAAACACTTTTATTCTTTAGCAAATTTGCAACTTTGGGTCACGTGACATGACGTGTTGATGACGTAACTTCTCTACAATGAGCTTTTTATGCTATAATTTGTATACATTGGACGCAAAAAAAATCTTTTTCTCGACGAATTCATTTAGTTAGATGTATGTTCTTGAATATACCTTTTGAAATATTGTTTATAAAGAAGAGAAAACAAAATTCTGAAGATTGATATGATTTTCATAAACAATATATTTAATTAGAAAGATGTATATTTCACGTAAGCAAAATTACGGTTAACAAAAATTAATACTGGCAAAGAATACTTTTCTCACTTTGGATTTACAGTGATGAAAATCATACAAAATAGAAGAAATTATGTATTGAAAAACAATAACATACACAGTCAATTGTACATTAACAATATGCTCTTAAAGGATATAGTTATTGAGATACTTATTTTCATATTTTAGACAATCAATTAATAACACAATTTAAATCGTTGGGACTAGCTACGTCACCGAAATAGTGTTTTCTAAATAACAGCAATTCACTATATGAATAAATCTTAGTATCAATGTTATATTAAAATCACATTTATCCAATAACTCATAATTTAATCTTTTATACGAAAATGATTTTGAGGCCATACATTCCCTGATCATAATTATTGACTATATATTGAGGTGAATTCATCAACAAAAGTGCTTTGCCTTGAAAAATAAAAAAATTAAAAAAAATAAAAAGTTAAAAAAGAGATATAGTATTATTAGTAAGCTAATTGTATCAAAAAGTTGCCAATTTGCACGAAAAATAACTAAATATTTCACTAATTCATGATTTATTATTTTTCACCATTCACTGTCATTTAAACTTTAGGACCTTTGATGTGTTACAACAATTATATAAAGGTTCCATTTTGTTCTCTAATGATTTTATTGCCAGGCTATGAGTGCGGGTGTGGATCTAGCAGTCTATAGGTTGGGGGTTGGGCCTTGGCATCCTTTGCCCCCAAATAAGTATGATGCAAAAACAGACGGTCCACACTCAAGGGGAAATATTAGTAATTCCGATTCATTGAAAAGACACATATTATGTCATTCAGAATTTAAAATTGACTTGCTTCCCCATTAATCATTGCCAGACAAAAAAAAATCTGGCCTTCAATTCAGATTACATAAAAAGGAAAGGGGAAAAGATTACAATGACAAACAGTTATGCAATATAGATGCGAGAGCGAAATAAGACTGGCGACTAGAACGAAATGTAGAAGGATAATAACAATGAAACAATATTATATATATATCGGTGCTCATGGTGCTGAAAGTTTTACACTCACTATTATCCGGCTTTAGCTGGCAGCCATTACGGCGCTCAGCATTACAAGGAATTTCTTCCCGCCGTCCCAATTTACCTCACCTGGGTCGAGTGCAGCTGCACAGTGTGAATAAATTACTTGCTGAAGAAAATTAACGCCATTGATGGGATTCGAACCTGGCGCATTACACAATCATGCTTGCTTGTTAGTTTTTTTTTTGTTTTTGTTTTTTACGGTATGTCCGTTTTTATGTTTTACACGATCTCAAGGGAGTATGGTCTTAAACGGTTACTCCAGGCCAAAAATAACTTGGTTTGATTAAAAGCGCAAAAATTAGACGAACATATCAAAAAAAGTTTGAGCAAAATCGGACAATAAATAAGAAAGTTATGAATTTTTGAAGGATTTTTAAAAATAATTTAAATAGTTATAATTTTAGCAAATTGGCAACTTTGCATAACGTGACATCAAATAGTGATGACGTAGGTGCGTCACTTCTCTACAATGGGCTTATTATATATCATTGCTTTTTAATCCGTCTTTTTAATCTTTAGAGACAATTTTGTTGATGGATAATGTTCAACACATATCAAGCAATTATGTTCAAGAAATATATATATTCAAAATAAGTTTTATATGAAAGATGAAATGATAAATTATGGAATAAATATGATTTTAATAAACAATAAATAAGGAGGAGATTTATTCATATAAAGAATTGCTCTAATTAAGAGAATTTGAATATTTTCAACACTAATTTAATGACGTATTTTGTTCCATCGATTTCAATGTTGCTATAAATTGATTGCATAAATATGAAAAATAATTTGTCAATAATCATTTTCTTTTATATTATATTGTTTTTGTACAATTTATCATGTATGTTATTGTTTTTCAAATCATATTTCCTTTTTTTGTATCTTTTTGGTTATTGTAATCCAAAGAGCATTCCTTTACCATAATTTACAGTAGTAAACATTAGTTTGCTTCCGTGCAAGCGTAATTATAACACGAAATACATATTTCTTATTAAACATATTGTTTATTAAAATCATATTCATTTATATAATTTTGTTATCTTTTGTTCGTAAACAATATTTCAGAAGGTATAATCAAGAATATATATTCAACGAGATGAATTCCTTGAGAAAAGGAACTATTTTTGCGCCCAATGGCATTTAAACAGAACATTAAAAAACAAAGAGATAATACACTCACTCTAGAGAAGTGACGAACCTACGTCATCAACACGTCATGTCACGTGACCTGTAGTTGCAAATTGGCCAAAATATAACTATTTTGAAAATCTTAAGATATTTTTCAAATATTCATAACTTGTTTATTTGTTGTCCGTTTTCGCTCAAACTTTTTTTCATCTGTTTGTCTGATTTTTGCGCTTTGAATCAGAGCAAGAAATTCTTGGTCCGAAGTCCTCCTTTAAGCTCAGAGCATCACTGGCCAAACGGGTTGAGGTGTACAGAAAACCGACCTCTGGAATAATTGTTCTATGATTGAATGAGTAAAAATCAAACTTAAAAAAATTTAGCAAAATCGGACTGCCCGTTCAAAAGTTAACAAATTTCAAATTCATAGAGATACGTCGATCCCTACCGCTGATTGGAACCCGCGTGATCGGCAACATCGCCGGACTCCGTGGACGTGAGGTCATGTCGGATAACTCCTCATTCACTCTGTATACACAATTTCACATTTTTGCCCCTTTTTCGGAAAATTCGACATAATTTCGGTTTATCGCTTGAGAATAGCATTACTTATGCATGTATTTTGAGAAGAATGATGTTGAACACTTGCTCAAAATTTTACTTTAAATAATGTTTACACTATGTACAAAGTGAATAGCGAGATGATTCCGTCGATGTTTCCGATCGGTTGATATAACGATCCAACCCGCATTATTTATCACAATATCTCAGACATTCACTATTGATTAGTATTAATCCAGGGTGGGATAAAGACGGGAATTTATTCATTTGTTATCTACCTATATACAAATCATTCAAGCGATATTTTCGTAGTCCCCGCTGCTATTCTCCACCCGATCCCCCTTCAGTAAGGATTTTCTGGCTCAGATCGGGATTAGGCAAAAAAAACCAACAGTTGTTTGGTTGCCCTCCACCGACCGACCCTCTAAAATTGACCCGACCTGAATTTTGTTTTTGCTTTTCACTAAAAAAAAAAAATATACAGAAAAATTGCTTATAAACATGAGAAATACAACCTGAAAATCCATTTTTAATCAAATTCACGATCAAAATTATAAAATACAAACTGAAAAGTCATTTTCAAACACTTTCTGGCTTCATTTCAAGTCCTATTTTTTTTAGATGATCAAGGTTTGAAACATAAAAAAATAATTAGAAAAAAAATTCCGACCGACAGAGGCTTTATTTCTTGGGCAACCATACATTTGTTTACTTGGCCTTAAAGAATTGATGAAATAGTCTAGGAGAACTGCTGACAACCGTTCGATACTAAAGCGTGACACATCCTGTCAACGCTTTTTTTTTTTTTTTTTTTTTTTTTTTTTGTTGAATAGGGTAGCGCCCCGGTCACCTAGGGCCCCGGAAGCAACACGATTTAACACGACTGTTTGTTCTTTGTTAACTGTGAATTAACAAAGAGTCATGTTGAATCGTGTTGCTTCCGGGCCTCTTTGTGACCGGGGTCTGAGGGGATACTCGATCATTTAAACCGAATTAAGTCAGGTGCCACCTGCATGGGCATCCTTTTGGAAAAATTACAAAGATATTTTGAAGAGGCCCTTTTTACCATGATGACTTTACAGGTCATCATAGTACGAACTCGTCACACAATTTCATGTTTTTTCGTACATAATAGTTTGCTTTAAGGGGATTACACAAGTGTAGAGGCTGGCTCAATTTGTTCTGTCCCTTTGAGCCACCATAATGTTCGATGGTAAAATATTTTTTTTACCCATTTTAATTATGCATATCTTCAATTATAAAAAGTATAAACATACGCGAGCTCTCGATTTGTTAATGCTGGGCCACATTTGATCAATCCAAGGTCATATCATGATTATGATATTCAAAGATATAATCAACCATAAATATAAAGGTAAAATGAAGAAAAAAGCTATCAAATTAGCAAAAACAAAATATTCTGTGTCAATGAGAAATTGTTAAACGTTACGTATTTGGCCACATCCGTTGATCTGCAGAGGCTTGTATTGATATGATCACATCAATTATCACAAATTTATTTCTAATCATGTAAAAGGCAAAGTTCCCTCGTTTATGATGCTCGGCAATGCACTCGGCAATGCACGCAGATGGATATATTTCGGTGGCTATGCCCCGCCGAATAGAAAAGTCCTAATTTGAGCTTACAACATATTTGAACTATTGCATTTCATATTTTAGCGATATGATACGGTGAGCAATTAATAATTGAATACTTGATCACCTATCATTGAACGTCCTCACAAACTTCCACATTTCTTGGAGGTTTAAAAAGGATTTGGCTAACATGTAGAACAATTCTGGTGGTGCCAGAATTTCATGAAAATAAATACAACAAAAAAGTTTTACATCCCTTTTTTAAAAGTAGTATGACTTTAGGCAGGGGGTTGTCTGGTAGCTAAATTTGCAGGTAATGTTTATTGCAAACTACTGACCTAGCAGATTATGTGTAAAATAAGCAGAATCCCATATTCTACGCACGAGTGAACGTGCATAACGTTTCTTTTCTGTCGAAAGTCAAAATGGTATTTTTGTGTGCATCGTTAAGAATTATGTAAATGAAGGTTAAGATTTATTTTTGCTTTGATAATCTTGTGACTTATATTCACATAATCGAGACAGTTTCTTCGCATGAATGGGCATACTTACTAGAAGAAAAAGTGATTTTGTTCAACGCCATAACTTTGGCTAGATTTAATATTTGTGAAAATATTGGGAAATATATTTTTCGTCAAAAACATTTTTTTTTGCAATATGACTGTAAAACTGTCCAGATTGATGGGATGAAATTTGTTCATAACAACATAACTCCCCCCCCCCCAAGAAAAAAAAAAACACACACACANCATGTGCATCCAAACCATTTATCCGTTATTCTTCAGTTTAAATCCATAAATTGAAGACTTTTGTCATTTTCAAAGTTAATTATTTTTTAACTTGTGAGTGTTCATTTCACGCATAACAATTTTAATCATGCTGACTTTTACGCACAGGCTAGCCAAGTAGGTGATAAGTATTATCAGCCAAGTTTGTTATTAGACCCCATGCACATTAAAAAAGATAAGCGGCATTCATTAAGCTGTTAATGTAATAGTAATGATAACAATAATGCCATTTGTATATCGCCTAATCCAGTCTGTGGAGTGCTCAAGGCGCATTAAGAGAATAGTAAAAGTAAGTAACCTAAGAATAACTTAAAAACTTCTTTGTTGGGTGTTATATCAGATCGAGTGAAGTTTTAATCCCTTTCTATATAATTCTATTAAAAGAAACGTTATCAATTGGAACAAGTGTTTTATGTGAGTAAAGTACATTACATACATCCCCGTCCATTACATTCAAACACTTATAACCAATACTGTACCACGCAGACTTTAAATTTCACAAAACAGAAAAGTATATAATATTATATTCCTTTATTCCCATTTCCGTTCTCTCTCCTCTTCTCTTTTTCAGCTCCAGTTATAGCACTCCTGTATAAGTTCCATAAATATCGCCGCGTTCTCTTTGGTATTGGTGCATGCTTCATCCCAGCTGGTGTGATTCTCTCAGCATTTGCAACAAATAATATTCAGATTGCAGTTTTTCTCTCGTTCTCAGGTAAGATGTAATCACTAATTTAACTCTGGAGAAGACTTTTAGGTGAAATAATTGTGGGTTTAAATCATACGAGCATGATAAGGTACGCATATATCATATTTCTGTTCGATAAATCTCGGATATAACTGGTTCGTAGATTCAACCTTAAACAAAAAAGAAATGCGGCCATTTTTTAAATGTCAGGCATCATCACTATGAAAATTAATGATATCGTAACTTGTGTAAAATCTTAAAATGATAATAATAATGATAATTTGCATGCATAAAGCGTCTCTTCATGAGATTCGAAGAGCATTTTAGGGAAGGTAGAAGAAATAGGCCTACAAGAAATGAATTTGAATGAAAAATATCAATTCTAATTGTAACCATGGTAACACCTGAATAAAACAATCCTTCTCATTGGCAAATGACACCAATTGATTCACATGCATCCATTTTAATACCCAATTACATTTTGATCAAACCCTTGCGTTTTTAGCCTGCGTCGGCCCAGCATTTCTGAAAATTAAAAACGCCCCTGGACGCACAAAGACGCAGGTCATACGGTGGAGTAACGCTCGGCTTACGCTCCTTGGCGCGAGCCAAACGTCAGTCCACCGTCTGATCGGCGTATACTATGCGATCGATGATCGTTTTTAATTTTCAAAAAAGTTGAGCCGACGCAGGCTAAAACGCAAAGTTGTAAGTGGGCCTTAACATGGAGTGTATTTGGGATCTTCAGGTTTTATTTCTTTAGGTCGATCTAGCTCCACTCTTCCATATTCTCAAAATATTGATTTTCATTATACAATATTTTATTCCACAAATATACAAAGATACTTGAAGAACTCTAACAAATCAAGGGTAATTGATTTCATGTTTACATGGGTCGATGGTCCGCTGAATAATCCATTTCTAACATTCACATACTAGTACGTAAAGAAAGGTATGGTGAGCGGGCCGTAGGACTATATAGCGAAATATTGTTATCTAGTACCGGATCGGGGAAG
>BQKZ01001010.1:0-15889 GCA_036244855.1 Temnopleurus reevesii
TGATGTTCTTTATAGGAAATATATTTTAAAAAATAATTTAAAAAAATGACAAACAACTTTCTGACCAAGCCACATTACATGGCATTCCTGTAAACAACACAATTTCGGGGGTGGATTAATCATGAAATATCTCCATTGTATTGTGATCTCTTGTATAAGTGTGTCTTAATAGCTTCACATCTCAGGCAAATTATATAACATAGCGTGTTGCTGGCCTTTATTGAAGTGAACTGTACTACATAAAAGTCAATATTATTAATCAAAGTGCACTTAAAGCTTATTTCACATTTGTGTGATTATGGGCGTTTCCTTTTACACAATCTTGCTGTTTATTAAGTATTTTGTAAGTATGCTGTCCTGTCCATAACCTTATAATATCACACACTAAATAATATTCAACAACTGTAAAAACAAGGATAACACATGACTAAACAGAATATGGCAATTGACAACAAATGATTAATAATTAGAATATGCATGCATAGCTGCCAACATGATTCCATATAAATTAATTATAATCCTGCTACAAATTAGTAACCTTCACATATTTTACATTGAAATGCATGGTACTTATGTTGCCAAAATTAGTAATCTTTCCTGGGTTAAACATAAAACTTGATAAATGTGAAGCCAAAATTAGTAATGAAAACTAAAGTTAGTAATACTGGGCAGCTCTGTATACATTTACAATGCCAGGCAAAGGTAATATATACTTATCATACCATCACACACAGCAGCAAAATCTCAATTCAAACCAGTATGATAATTTTACTAAACCAAAAGAATACCAGCTTTCTTCATTTGTAGAAATAAAAATATTACTATCACCATTATCATTAATGGGACACTACACCCATTATGGTTTCCATTATAGTTAGCTGAATTTTCTTAGATACGCTCAAGAGTGTTCGGTCTTTACCTTACTCATATATCATCATTTTATATCTACAATTCAAGATGATATGTCGCCAGCCTCGCGCTAAGCCAATGCTGCAGTATTTGCTTTAGCGGTGCTGTTTGAAGCACGCCATTAAATTGATAATCAATAGACGCAGTACCGTTCAGCTTACTTCAGATTATAGAGGGAGTTATTTTCGCAGCTTGGAGAGAATTATTCCACACAAGGGTCAAATCGGTAGGGAGGATTACAAAAATAGGAAAAGGAAATCAAGTAAAATGGAGATAGCTAGGGGAAAATTGAAGCAATTTAGCAGCTAAGCTTGGATGAGAAGGGATGGGGGATGGAAAGGGTCAGAATTTATACTAGTTATACCACACAAAATAGAGAACAGTCTTTTATTCACGTTTTGGGAGTTAATCTCATAGATGAAATCCCGATGAATGCAAATACCTTTAGTATGCAAAATCATTGTTGCTTTGAAGTTGGCGTAATGGACCTGTTAAAAGGGAAAAATAATACTTATAAAAGATTGTCATTATTTCTGTCACACACATGGTAGAGAATGACTCTTTCTCAAACCCATGCTGTAACACCAACTTCTCACTTTATATTTGAATAATAATATTAGCACTTTTCTTTTCTGGCCCAGAGCGCTCTCACAATATCAATAACATGGTTAAAGTCAGTCCGTCATGATCGACAGGACTTCCGGTTGCGAGCGCGCACGGACGGCGTGTTGTGTATTGGCAACAACGATTTCCCTGCATACGCACCTTGCCATGCAAGCTCAGACACTCGGAAAACTTCGTACAAATTTCCGATCCATGATTCCTCCCCTCTTCAGCTTCGATTTTTCTAAAAATGTACGAAACGCATACGTATGCGATTGCCGAGATGCGAGCTAGCGAAATATAACTTACTCGCTCGCTATTCCAGGCTAAAAATGCCATGATTTTTCTGTTCGCCAATCTTCGTAATCAAAATGGCAGCGGCCAGTTAGCCATGCCCTGAACGTCATGTCGCCCCGCCTTTAAAGTATAAGGAATAACAACTGCACTTTGAGTGCATAAACATTGCAACACAGGTAGAGCTGGAGTGGCAGCCTTCTATGACGATAACAATCTTCATATCCTACCACTTCTCCTCTTGGGTCAAGTGCAGCCCAGTAATGATAAATTTTACGCTAAAAAACCAACACCATTCAAACCGCTGACACTCTAGTTGAGAGATAATAATTATAATAATGGTGGCTACTTACACATGTATATAGCGCACAGGTCCACCATACAGTGCTCATGGCACTTAGAAACAAGAACAATCAAAGAAACAGTTAGAAAAAACATGAAGCAGATAGAAGAATGGAGAATCTCCTGAACAAAATAATAGGTAAAGATAATTAGTCATGCGATAACAAATGTGATTTTAGATGGGACTTGAAAGATTCTATTGATTCTATTAGTCTTAATTGGTAAGGTAATTGGTTCCAGATCACAATGTTTTGAGCAAAGCAAATGTTGCATTGGTTTCCTCAAAAGTGATGATAATAATTCAACTCCTGCACAGTATTTTTAATCTTGTTGTTGTCTTTCATAACACAGCAATCAAAATCTTCAACATCTAATAATACTTAAGAATGAGACACACATGTCACGGGTGTGATGCGGAATGTAAAAATTTTTGAAGCCACATACTGTTTGGATAAATGTGAAGATTTCCTCTTTTTTTAACGTTGTGCCAAGATGATATCAAAGGTATTATAATAAAGTGGGATGGACATAAATAAAAGTGTTAGAGTAAAGATATAATCAACAGTGTCTAAAAAAAGTAAATTTAACATTTCTGTAAAGTGACTCTTTTTCCTTCTTGCTAAATGACTCAGTCATGCACAAAAGTTAGAATTAGAAAATTTCAGAGTTCCATCTGTACGAGATACCTTAGTTCACAGGAATGAACAATATGATTTGATAGCCATGCGTTGTGAGAAAAGCATACCACCCAAAGACTCACACATTCTCATGAGTGCAGATGGAGTTTTCCTTCCTTTAACCATGAACCTGGCCATAATTTCAATTTGAAAAAGAACTTCTTAAAACGAAGATATCCAAATGCCCAAGAATGCCGTTAGGAGAAATGCTAGTCTTCATCAGAAAAAAGGCTAGCTTACATTTTCCTCTTAAACATTCAAATGATCATTTGATTGTGAACATCTGGCTAAGGAGAATGCATTTCTGGAACTGAATATGGCCGACTCCATTATTTAATTCTGTGAAAGTCAGAGATGAAACCAAAGTCTTTATCAAGGACTATTCTGAGTTTGAATTACTGAAAGCACTCAAACGTTCCCTCCCTTTCCTTTTTTTCTTTCTTCAGATCCTCATCACTACCATGTGTACACTATATAGCTGTACATACATCCATGTTTTCATTTAGATGTACTGATTTTATCGGACATAAACCAGGAATTACATGGTGTGCAATCAATTTTCATGGAAATTTGTGAAAACAAAGTCATATTTGTTTTTTATGTGACCCTACACCTATTGATATAAATTGTAAATATTTAGTATGAAAGCAAGAGAAGAAATACCCAGGATAATATTTTGTTGGTCCAAGTTAACTTAATAAGACTATTTGCTTTTGGGCGTTAGCAATCCCTACATCCATGTTATTCAGGGAGCGTTCACACAAGATAGTTGATTCAAATAGTGATCCAGTTAAAGAGTGTTAAAGAACTAAGAGGCGAGCACTATGCTTGTCCAAACTGTCAAATAAAGGGAATTGAGTTCAAAATAATACATGACAAATAAAGCATAATTACACAGCGAAATACTTCTTTACAGACAACCAAGAAATGAAGCGATCGCTGGATCCAAACAATCATCACGCACAAGCACCCTCACAGCGAATAGTCCCAGAACATGCCTTGCATTGTGGGATTAATTACATCTATGTCCGAATCACCGGAAAATGCATGAATTACCACGATACTGACATCGATGTCAAGATCACAACAATTCACCGTTGGACTAACACCTCTAGTGTGTAACCTTCTTTTGCCGTTTGACATATGAAAAATAATAAATAGACACTTGATCCAAGTCTACATCTAGTTCTACTACTTACATAGCATCAGCAACATCTATTGTACAAGTTACAAAGGGAAAACAGGGACATGGTGTTCACACAATCAAAAATTCTAACAAATATCTCTAACTATTGCAATCAATAACTGGAAAGAGTTTGGTAAGTCAACCTAGTGTGAAAACGTATCTGATCCAACCTCTTGAGCTGTCGGTATGAAAGCTACACTCTCCTAGACTCAAGAAGTGACGTCTGAACAATGTGAAGAGGGTTCTAGGAGAGTTTCACCTTCTTACATTTCTTTACATGATATGACTCTCTTTCCTTCTTCGTCTCCATAAAACCAGACTTTCTGATATTTAAATGCAACCAACGCACACATCTATCATGAGGGGTTGGTGCAAGCTGGAATCCTTTGTAACCTGTTATCATTGAACTTATGATTAGGATTCTGGTATGATTGAAAGCGCAAGCTCTTTTTTACTTCATCAAAAAATTGAGAACAATAAATATGGTTGAGAGATTCCCCTGTGATCCCAGTATGTCTGAGTAAAGAAATGTTGCGGGTAGTTTATTAGACCATGTTAACATTGACTTTTAGGCTAGCCCAAGACTAGACTACCTTTTGGTGTAAATGAACACTGGCTGACTTTTGTACTACGATACTGAATTAGGACCAGCTCGTTAGGTTGGCTTGAGGCTGTATATGGCCCAAGGCTGGCCTATTCTCAGCGTTAACGCAGAAATTCAGTATCAAATGTGAACCTGCAATCCTCATAGTAATCTTTGATTTTTTTTTGCAGAACGCAACATTTGGCAGAACTCTTGCATCAATATGCAGGCCTATATTTCGTGTGTGTACCAGTAACTCACAAAATAAATTGGCATACTGAATAAAAGAAATTCACATTTTAATCCTTTTTTTCAGATATTCTTACTATAAATGACACTGATTATAGGCCTAAAACATTTTAAATGACTGAATTCACATAAATCTCCATTACCAGAGCAAAATTTGTAATGCATCTTCCCTGATGCTGAAAGCCCAAGTACAGTTTTGGCAAAAGCGAATATTTTTATCGCCAAATTTTGTCTTCAAATCTATATAAAATTAAACATGATATCATGAACATATTGTGCAAAAGATTGTGCGGAAAATGACCAAGTTTTGGAAAAGTTATAACCTAAAGTGTGCAAAATATTTCAGCGTCGTAGCCCCCGACGCTAATTCAATATTTTCTTTCTTGATAAAGGACAGCTTCTTATGCACAGAATTGGATGAAAATTTCAGACTGTATTCTTTATTTATTCCTTTTTAGCATGCTTTAATCAAACCTTTGAAATAATTTTGTATATGCCCAATTAGAAACAAAATATTGTTGTAACCAAGAGAGGGCGCTAAATACGATTTAACGGTCAAATTCAAATTTTCAAAAGAATTCGCTCGTAGAAAAATATGCTATGGTCTTGAAATGTGTATAGAAACTGTATGTCATGGTAAATATCCCCAAAATTCACATTTCTTTCATCTTTACCAAAACTATACATGGGCTTGAAGTTCAATTGATATGAGTTCATTCCATTCCTGTCGCCCCCTCATCCCTTCATACTTGTGATCTGCAAGCACAAACTCAATGAAGGCAGTTTACTTATTGCTGCCAATGAGATGGCGGAACTCTAGTAGACAATTTAACTCTGAAAGAAATTGCCTGAAATAGCACTGTTAAATAAAATACCTGCATAAAATCTATCTGTGCCCCTTCCCCTCCCTATCTATCACCCTTCCATACCTTCTCTTAGGTTCACTCCCTCACCATTAGTGCAAAACCCTTCCTCTCCCTATCTACTTCAATCTTCATTTCTCATCCTTTCAGAGAGCTAATATAGCCGGCTCATATTCCTTTCTGAGAACAAAAGTTTGAAAGCCTGGATGTAGAGGAAGAGGATTGAAAAGTCCCACTTGAATCGTGACTACCCCTCATTGTCTGTGACCACGTCTGCCTTTAGATCGCACGTACCATCGGGCAATGAACACCCAATAACGTAACATCATCTATTTCACATCTATAACGCTTCTACGTGCACCCTGGAATGCCCCTAAACACTGCCTCCGAAGTCAAGCAAACGACATCGTCAAGAGATGCGCCAGTGCCTGTGGGCGCATGCAAATGAATATCCAAAATGGTTTTAAAAGCTGCGTTGATGGGCGCTTCACTTACCATGCATATTCTTCCATCTCATATTAGGTTTCCTCGCTCTGGTGTTTAAGAGTTAGAAATAAGTCATATCTCCCCCCCCCCCCCCCTCCCCTCCACTCCACTCCTCCTTGCTTGCTTGCCTTCCGCCTTCCGTTCCAACCATCTGAAAAACATTCTGTGTGCACCCAATAGCATATTCATCCTGCATGAATTACTGATCAAAAAAATGGGGAAAGAAATATGAGATTGGGTTAATTCAATTGCGGTCAAATAGACTCCATTTTCCTTCCATGCAATGACTTCCAAACTAACCTATTTCATGGTAATTCAGAACACTTGGCATATTTCATTGCTATCAAAGACAAACCTCAAACATGTAAGGCCACAGATACCACAATGAATCAATCATAAAAATAGCTCAATTTACTATATTGAGCAATACTATAAATAGCCCATTTACAACCACTTACGATCAGTTGATATGAAATAGTCATTATTTCTTCTATGAATTGAACATAATAGAAGATTTAATCCAAATGTGTATACCCAGACAAAGTATGATTATGTGTTCAGAATAAGTTGCTAAAGACTTTTCCATGTGAACCAAATATGGGACCCCATTCCCCCATCCCCCAAAAGGATTGCCTAAAATTAAATGATATACTCTAAAAACTCAAAAGTAGGAATGATGACTACCTATTCAAAATGTTCAACTAACATTTAAAATGTAAATCTACAGGTTTTTAATATTAATCAAACATTTGCATCATTCAAGTTTAATCAAATAGTTTACTCAAATAGAGAAGTGTCTGCACTTTACACACAAACAATGTATAAGTGAAACACACAAGACAATCGCCAGCGTAATGCTAATCGAAAAGGCTTGATCGTTATGAACAAGGAATAAAAAAAAATCCTCAGCAAGATCAAATATGTATATTTTATTATAAATATGCAACAACAAATATGTTAGGGAATTAGATGTTACTTTACATAGTGTGAATGGGGTGTTTGTTTCCCCTTTATACTTTGTCACAATGCAACATGAATGAAATATTCAGTATTTCAATTAGAGAAATGAGAGCGCTCTGATTAATTGCTCTTGATAATACCCTGCTTGAATGAGCAACCTATTGTTATAATTTAAGAGCCCTATTAAATGATCACATCGATTTAAGCCAGCCATGACAAACCACCATAGTGACAACAATGTAGCGTCATGTAAACAGCACCCGATATCATATTGGAAGCAACAGTTCCCTTCAATATTGTGTTTAAATCCCCTTCATTGGCTAAATGAACATTGTCTAAATGAACGTGGGCAATCTGCCATATTTTTCATTTGTAGATGTTTTTAATGCCAAAATAAATTCAATTCAATTCAAATGATCCAGCATCATACTGTATTCTAAAATATGCTAAGGAATAGATGAGTCGCCAAATTTATTCAACAATACACCATACAGTTGCTTCCATATAATCAAGAATTTTGATAAAATACTAATGTAGGATATTTGCTCATATTGTCCTTTGGAGTATTTGCCCATATTCCTCATTCGAGGCATAGACTATTCTTCTTAACAGATACATGAAGGCTAAAAGACGTGAACTACTTTTCATTGATGCTCTTGAAGGACTTGTTAAAAAGCCGTCAACATTTGTAATACTCGCTAATGAGGCCTCATTTTCCAAGGAATGTAGTTAGATCATGGTAATAAACAAGTCCATTCAATATAAAAATATCCATGGTAATTAAGACTAGTTTTGTTCATAGAATCATTTCTACAACATTCATAGCTGTTTTTTCACTGATTCGTAATAAAAGTATGAAACTTTTTGTGTACATGTATGTGTAAAACCCATTGAACATGCTCTGACCGGCTAATGTCATAATTTGGGAAATAGATTGTAGGAGCATTCAATATGGATATTTCATCGAATAAAATCTACCCGATTCTTGTTCTACTTGATGTGTGATTTCAATACATTTAGCAGTTTTATACCGAATATATGGGGCAAATAAATTTCCAATTGTAGACCATTTTGAGGCTACTACAACCTTTCCGACTTCCTTATGACTTGAGCAGATTTGGTGTTCCTTCCAAAAAGTATTTTGCCATTTTTTTAATTTCATGTTTAGTCTTAGTATCCAGAAATTCAATGAAAGATTGTATTTGTTTGAATGCCTCTGAGAGATATTACACTTCCGTCTAACTTTAATACAATTCTTAGAGGCTCAGTACCATAATTCAGACAGATATCAGCTAAGGCTCCATCTATAATGCCGCGCTCTAGTTGTAAAGATATGACTTATGTTGCCAACATAATGTTTCTCATTTGTTTTATGTGGCCTTCATTTGTATGCATTTGAAAATAACGAGGATGTAACAAGCTGAGACTAAAAGGTAATCATAAAGTGAAACAAAATAAGATCCATTAGTGTGAAATAATGAGTATTCAGCAAACAGACCATGAAAATATTGATGATATTCATCCAATCTTGAAAACAAGGTTATTTGTCATTAGAATGCCGCATGGATTAAAATAGTAGGAGACAAATAGTCCATCAGGCTGCTTATTTTTCAAATCCTGATCGAGCTATAGAGCTATTAATAAAAAAATATATATATATATTTTTATATATGGGATATTATAACCAAAATATCGGAGATTTATTTTCCAATAAATAACCCTGATATCATTCCTAATCATGTGCTACGAGACACTTTAGAAAATCCTTATGCAGCTGGTTCATCTCAACGATTTTACCATTCATCCAAAATTTGCAGATATCACACATTTGTATCAAAATTGATAGGCATAAGATGGTGGTACATAACATGGACCCCAGGGCACAACAGAATCCCGATGTATGGCATGATATATCACTTCTATGGGTCACCCTGTACCAAACAGGTATCAGACCCATCCAAGCTTAATCAGAACCACTTATAGATGTATACAAGTCATTATCATTGATACAATCATAAGCCTGTAACATAAAAGAGATATGATCAATTGAAAATTAATCATATCTCTGTGGTACACGTTTTACCATAGACTTATGATTAATATTTATCGTAAGTTTAATCTGTATCTTTCATGTTACAGGCCCCCCGGGCATATATCCCTTTTAAGGGTCATCCTGTACCATAACCGCTGCTGAGCACATCTGAACCCATCTCTTTTAAGGATCATCCTGTACCATAACCGCTGCTGAGCACATCTGAACCCATCTCAACAGCCCAGGTATATATCGCTTTTAAGGGTCATCCTGTACCACAACAGCTGCTGAGCACATCTGAACCCATCTCAACATCCCAGGTATATATCGCTTTTAAGGATCATCCTGTACCATAACCGCTGCTGAGCACATCTGAACCCATCTCAACATCCAAGGTATATATCGCTTTTCCAGTGCCCATTAGAATCCCCATAAACTTCAAACTGCCATTGCCTACAATGAATTATGAATAAAAGAGAGATAGAGATAAATCGTTCAGAATTTCCAGCGTAGATTGTCTGCCCTGATTGTTCATGGGGCTGATAGATTGCCAATCCAAGCACACGCGGCAGGAAAAGGAAGATAAAGTTTACCTTGCTGTCACATCGCATGGGAACGCTCCAGCTGTAATTTGCGCGGACAATTTGCGTTTCAAATCAAGCCGTCTGTCGTATCCTTTCCAGATCACAGCAGTGCCGGGATGACGTTTATGTGACAGGGAAATTGAGCGTAAATTTGAAGGTCTGGATCATTTTGAGAGCAAATTGAAACATATTCCTCAGCTGAAACAACAACTGAAGGTGACTCATAAAACACACATAAATGAATTGATGTGTTACTTCACTCAAGTGTGTTTTTTCATGGTTTTACAGACACTGTGACATTAAAGATTGTTTTTCTATTTTGAATGGCATACCTGGGAAAGACACAACATAAATTGGCAACGTTCTGGATTTTTTACTACCATTTCAACCTTTTTTTTATGCCTGAAGCCCAATTTATTTCAATTTAACTCAATCAGAAACGTAATTTTCCAAAAAATGATAAGAAATTATGCCTCACTATAGAAATTATGCCTCACAAAATAGTGATAAAAATATTTCAAAAATAAAAAGAAGAATATAATGTTATAAACAAGGTTGGAACTAGGGGAAAATACATCAAATCAGCTCATCTCCATTAATGTGAGTGTCAGTAAAACTGCAATATAAAAACATTCTTTGAATATCATATGATTTAATTTTAAAAATTTCCATCATAATATTGAGATATATCAGTCACATACTGGTCACAGACTCTGAACTCATACATCCATGAAAAATAAATTTAAAAAATCATATAATCTTGGCTGGTTATTTTACTGATAATACTAATATTAATACATGCATCTTATGTAGCACACTTTTCATCCTAATTAGATGACCAAGGCATTCAGAGCAAATTAATTGAAGTGATGAAATACAAGATAATGAAAGTCAAAAGGTACGCTTAAATAATAAGTCTGTCTATCGTTGTAAATATCTCTGGGCTATCTTCAGTAGATATGAATTCATTCCTTTCTACTGCAGTGATGTTGGTACAAATAAACAAGCAAAAATGTATTGTGTTGCATGTTCATTACTTCGTTATCAGGCCACTGTAATTTATTCTAACATTTCAGAAAGGGTCGGATCAAGTTGATCCAAGATCAAGTTAAGCCTTGGAGTACAGCAAAAGTTAATGGAGATTCAAAGAGTGCAGGAAATACGCTCCAGATATATTTGTATGAAATATCAATATCATTCAATTAATTATCACTCAGTTTCATCTACAGATTACCATGGTTACTGAATATTGATAAGACTCCAACATGTTACAATGACAAACAAAGGAACCATCAGCTTAAAATGAAGATTTGTTATCCTAGGAAATGGAAGCACAAGTCAAAAGAGGATTAATCAAGCATACTTGAGTTTGGTTGGACTACATATAATAGAAGAAATTGAAGATTGACTTTGTCATTCAAAGGGACTTATTGTTAAAGCTGCATACTTTAACATCATCTACAATGTCTACAAGAAATTGTATTAAACTAAGAGAGCACGGGTTTATCTCTCATAAAATAAAGATTTCCAATCAAAACTTTTCTACCTGGTGTGTATTGATTTTAAGACTAAAGAATGTTTTCAGCTATTCCTTGTAAATGTCCCACAAGTCACTTCGAAGAAAATATAAATATGAATAATTATTGATCATAGAACAATTATTTTGCTATCAATCCTGATAATTTTTTCATGAACATATAATTTTTTTTTTAAACTTTTACAACTTTTTTGACTCGCAGGTTGGATGCTAGAGCAGCTGCTAAGTAAAAGATTTTTAGATAGTTTATGGGAGGTACATGATGGGATCATTCTAGCGGTGTGACTGCCTTATATCCCCTCAAAAGACACGCGTGAAGTGCTCTAAAGAAAATTTGTAAAATGATAAATGGAGATGTAAAGTACATGAACAAAAAATTATCTTGCTCTGAATGCTTGCTTTTACCCTGTGGCAGCATCAAGCAATGGATGTTATATGAAATGCATGAGAGTTTGCCCCCTCTCAGCAAATCTAATCATTCACACTCAACAAGCGCCAAGCTCGACATCAACCCTCTAACGAGTAAAAGCAGAGAGGACTGCTGTCCTACAAGCCTGCAGCAGGAGAAACGAGAGGTATACAAGGACCCTTTCACAGTCATGTTGGGGCATTCAGAACCAAACTTTTGAAGTGATCGTAGTTTATATCAATGAACTGGTTCCCATTCATGTGATTAGATGAGCTTTCATTAAGTTTCCTAAACCAGATTGCATCAGCAGTCAGAATTACTCTTGTTTTATCGATAAGTCGCTTAAAGAAAAATCTGCAAGCAAGCTGGATAAGCATTTGATGAAACCGACGTTGTGAAGAGCAAAGAATTCTCATGCATTGTCAGATCTCAATAAATTCACCGTGAGCAGAAGAGACAATAGTACTGGGACAAAGTAAACAACTCCATTCAAGCATTCACAAAAGCTCCATGATCACTATTAACGAAAATCCCTGGTGCACTCTTGGTCAACATTTTTCCACAGAATAAGAAGGATAGACATTTCTTTTGTGTCCATCTAGTTTTTGGTAATGCTTGAATGGAGGTTGTTAACTTCGTCACATGCCTTTGTTCCTTCTGCTCACAGCTTGAAGCCATTATAAACCTTCAGAGCTTGGCAGATGTAAATTCTAGACAATGCCTGGATATGAATGAACATTCATTGATACAATGAATACAATGCAAGAACTTTGAGATATCCAACCTGGACAATCCACTTTCATTTTCTGGTCGAGATCCGTTCTAAAATTATTAATATTCAGCTTTGCGAACTGTTGTGCAGGGGACTCTGAATGTTAACATTTTTAGAAAGAAAATAAAGGGTTCATAAAGATGGAGCAACCTTTAAAGCCACCTCAGGAAAGCATTGGATGCACTGGTTCAATATTTGCATCAGATGGATTTTAATATTGCTTGAGGATTACGGAATCACACCTATCACTTTTGCAACGAATTACAAACGAGTGAAGAACGACTGTGAATGGGTTTTGAGAAGTCATCCCAAAGCCAAACAGGATGGAGATAGATGGTGGTAGCGCTCTTCTCCTTTATTCAACCCCCTGGGACATCCCATTATAGCACCATTTACTTGACAGACAGCTACAGGGGGTCAAGGGCTGCCATGCAGTGGGTAGATCTTAACTCTCTCAGTCCCACATGGAGGCTTTAATGCAGGCTGAATGCAATGGGTAATAAGACATGATAAAGTGCCCTCCCAAGGCACACTAGGTTTAGTGATATCGACTGAATCACTCTTATTTAGATGCATTCAAAGTGGTGTATACTTTTATCTAAACTTGATTTATGAATGTGCGACGAATTTCAAATGTGCTTCTGATAACAGGAGTTTTGGGGTGACACCTCAAGTGTTTGGGTTTAATTTATTTGTCATAATCAAATACTACAAAATAGGCACAAGCTGAGACTTACTGTTCAGAATATCACAGATTCTATTATTTGCAGGATGTAGAAAGCCAATTAACATAAAATGAGAGAATTATCTGAAGTTTTAAGTCTCCAACATCGGTATTTACAAACATACAACCCACATAATTGATATTATCATCACTATCTTCCATCATCGTCAGTCTTGCCTTAAAATTAAACGGCATTGCTATCGGACACCAGTACTCCTCTCATTTCCCCCTCCCTGTCCCATCCACATCCCCCATCCCTATCCCCACCCTACCCCTTCCTTATCCCATCCCTATCCCCCTCATTACCCCCCCCCCCTCCATTATAACTCCTACCCCCTCTCCCTCCCTAACAGCATCTCAGGTCAAAGCCCTCATATCATTATGCAATCTATCACACGTTTATGTCTATTTGCAATGATAATGACTTGCAAAAGACATTACCTCTTACCAATTTAGTTTGCTCTGCCACACTGCATCCCTGGAGAAATCAATCAAACACATTTTTCTTTCAAGCCAGCATGTCTGATAGTTTTGAATTTTTCTTTGACATTAAGATTTGAACACTACTCAGAGTCATTACTGAAATGTATCCGGTATTGTTTTTCAATTTTATGTTGTGCCAATAATTCAGAAATCGAGTACTGTAAATTGCTGGACATATCTGATACTAACTTTTTAAACAAAAGAGGAAAAGTATCCTATAAAATACTCAGAGGTAAACTTTTAAATCAAACTTTCAAGTTTGCATCCCATATCCTAGCTATACTTCAAACATAAATAAAAAAAAAATAAAAGTTATGAACGCTTCGACAAATTGGCAATTGATGATGTCATAGGTGCGCAACTGGCCATTTATTGTATTGACACCAATGTTATAAAATGCTACTTGTTCCTCAAAAATATAATTTCCTCAAAACTTTAACTATTAAGGATCTCTTCATGATAGATATGTAGATCCCTTATTTGCATGTTCACAATAATACAACGTTTGTATACATTTTTGTAGAAATAATGAACTTTGCACCATAAATAAATTCTGGCTAGTATAGTGCACCCATGATGTCATCAAATTGGCAACATGTCTGCAAACTTTCATTGATTTGCTAATTTGTCCAAATCATGACCTTTCAATTTATTGTCTGATTTTCTTTAAACGTTTTTTGTTCTGCTAACAAACTCTTTCTGCTCTTGTTCAAAAATTATTATTTGGGGGAAGACTCCTTTCAAAAGAAGAGAATACTTCCTACTCCAAAAAATGACACAGCATGAGCAGATTGATTTTCAATCCCTTTGCCCATCTCAATGACTGTTCTGCTATGATAGTGCTTCTATAGACCTGCCAGATGAGAGCATATCACAGGCCCTGATCGTAGCTTACTCATCATCAACAAAGCAACAAGCTCATCACTTGTTAGAATTGTTGTCCAAATTCTACAGATCATTTATCAGGGATGCTAATGAATCAATTGAAAAATTGAAAATGTCTGAAAACTATCTGTATTAACATTTTTTAACATAAAAAAGAAGTTTTTAACGGCAAATGAACATTGAAATAGTCTGAACTCACACAAAAATCTGAAAGATGTCATCTTTGATGGTTAAATTACATTCAAGGTTTGTGTTTTTTGTTCTCACAAAAATGTGTCTAAAGTCTATTGAATTCGAAAAACAATAATTGAAAATTAATTCTTTGTGCAAACATATATAATCACTTCATATGATTCATGTTTATGGGCAGCCAAAGCTGTAACTTCCCAATCAATTAAATTTGTGAAGCAATAAAATGAAAATCCAAAAGTTGCCTTTTTGGTGAATAAAAAATGATATTGTGTACAGAATCACTTCTGTTTTGAATGAACTGTATTCTTATTGTTTTTATTCATTTGATAAGATGATTTATTTGTTAACCCATTAACTAATGAATTCTGCAATTCCCATAAACTATGTGCAAGGACTACCCAGTTCCAGAAGTCAATGGGTTATAAGAATGAAACTGACCTGTTGCTGGTTTTCTCTCTGAGTGATGAGACGAGCTTCGATGCATCGTCTTGTCTCTAAGAATGCTTGTCTCTGAGCCACCTCTGTGGGGTAATGGGTGAAGATACCAGCTAGGTTGGCACCAAGGAAGATGAACAGGTTTGATAACACCTGCAATGAATGAAACAAAGTGTTAAGAAGAGTTAGATGCATTGTCTTGTCTCTAAGAACGCTTGTCTCTGGGCCACCTCTGTGGGGTAATGGGTGAAGATACCAGCTAGGTTGGCACCAAGGAAGATGAAGAGGTTTGATAACACCTGCAATGAATGAAACAAATTGTTAAGAAGAGTTAGATGCATTGTCTTGTCTATAAGAATGCTTGTCTCTGGGCCACCTCTGTGGAATAGTGGGTGAAGATACCAGCTAGGTTGGCACCAAGGAAGATGAAAAGGTTTGATAACACCTGCAACGAATGAAACAAAGTGTAAAAAGGTTTAGATGTTTACATGCATAGAGTATGCTTTATACTGTGCACTTTCTGACCTCCCCTCCCTCTTCTTTTCTGTATTAACTTCACATCTAAATAAAATATAACAGATATTTAGAAAAAATAGTTGTTTGGGCTACCACTTACACTTTGTCTATGCTTGTATGTTTGTACACTGTATGTTTGTACACTGTATGTTTGTACACTGTATGTTT
>BQKZ01001010.1:24012-57243 GCA_036244855.1 Temnopleurus reevesii
ACCAATCTTTGTGCTTAATTGATTGGTGATAAGTTCTAACATTTAGTACTCTTCAACATAACACAACAATTTTGGCAAGTCAAATTTTAGGCTGAAAAAGAAATATTCTACCATTAAATATCTGCTTAGAGAAGGAAATGACATCAAACTATTTCGACCATATTAGCTATTCTACATTAAAATTTCAAATTCAAATTATGATACAAATACTGGTTTTCAATAGTTCAAGAACTATGAAATCATTGTTTTTACATATTGGAATGTTGGGGAAATAGTCTTCCATTACAAGTTGCTTGGTAGAAAAAAGACCTGTGGCATGCAATAAATAAGGCAAAACAGATTGTTTGGATGCCCTAGAATGATATTTTTCCAGACAATGTCGATCGATCTGATTTCTTTTCTATTTTAATGCTTTTCATTAACAAATACCACCTGTTGAATACTAAATAAATGATATTAAGCCTTTGAAGTGAGTGACTGGCTAAACAAACGACTAAAAATTACTTTTGGGGTTGTATTTCATAATTAAATCTAATGTGAATCTTTAATTTGGGTGAAAAGTAACAAAAGAAAAAAATAAATAAAAAAAGATTTTGCCACTTTCAGGGGGTCAGTCGGAGGGCAACCAAATAACTTTCTTTGGGGCCCATAACTTCACAACCTTCAGATAAGTGACAAATCCTGATGAATATTCCACTATTACTATCAAGCAAGCTCATATCGATAAATATCATGGTGACGTGAGAGAGAGGTATCGCAACTCCCTATGGCACAATCTCAGTTGCGATAGGGAAGATCAATTTTCAACCATAGAATTCTCTGTGTTAGCCTCTCACAGTGTTGATTGATGACGTCTGCTTCGTAACGACTATTAATAACAAATAATAATAATAATCGTGATGGTGTGTATACAAGCAGGGAGATGTGACTGTAGCCAATCCTTCATGTAAGTAATAGGACTGCACAACAAACTACTATAAGCATTTTTTAACACTTTCTTTTTGAATGTCATGGGAAATACATATTCAATTCATTGACAATTGCTGACGAGGGAAAAACCTACTCGTGAATTCAATTCAGAGATCAGTAGAGCTCAATCGTTTTCAGATGATGGCAGCCCACTGTATACTTCTATTCTTTTTTCCTTCTCTATACATGTAATTAGAGCGATGTTGCTTTATCCAGTCATTGGAAAATATCCTTACTTTGCCCTTTCTTTAGGCCCCTATTCAAGCTAAAAGCTGCACTTAACTCTACATGTCAGAGATAAACTCCTCTTGATGCATTTTGTATAAAGTCCCAATCCAACAATTCTTCTTTCTTTCTACCTGTATGTTCATTGTACATGACATTGCAAGGGCAAACTTCTTCCAGCAACTAACCACATCCCACTGAGGTTTCTCTTAATTTCGTAGTTCTACTAAAGAGAAGGGAAACTCCCAAAGATATTTCATGTTAATGTGTTTGGGTCCGATAACCGGAGTGTTGGCCAAATCAATAGAACGATTGCCTCACAACCGGGAGGAATGGGTTAAATTCCTTGCCACGCTGTCATACCAAAAGACCTTAAAAGATGAAAGTTGTTGCTAATTTGGCATTCAACAAGAAAGGGATGCCGTAACGTTGAACTGGCATTGCACAGTGGCTGCGGACCCATAAATTTAATGGGGAAAAATTTCAATGATGTTTCGTTAACAAAAATTTTGGAAGTCAACTTTGTAAAAACATTTGAGGCTCGTCGCGACAAAAGGGCCCTTAAGCTGTTTACGCGTACGCGGTAAAACTCTGCGCGGTAGCGTGACGTCACAATGAGCTGAACAGGAGAATGGAAAGAGCTAGGTTCAGTACCCAGGCATAATGCTGAATAAATCTCAGAACATTACGGTAATAATCAGAATCCTGTACTCACAACTGCATTCAAATCAACTTTCGTGTCAGGAAAATATCAGAGAAAAAAAGATGTGAAAGAGTTGAAGAGTGGAAATCATTTGAGTGCTCCAACGTGTCCAAAAATGAGAATTGTTAGATCTACCCTCACAACAGCATAATAAAACGGTCATGATTTTGACGTCGCCTTTGTTTCAAGACCTACGTTTCCTAATATTATCACTAACATTATTGATATCTGTATTATTATCGTTCATGTCATTACCATCATCATTTCCAGTGTTTGTATACGTATAGTATCATTATGAATATCGTTGTTAATGTATATCCTTAAATGGAGAGGGCCAGGGAGTTCAGGGAAGAGAATTACAAAATATTTTTGATCCAACTCACTCCGAATGATAATCTATCTCAGCATCAAACTGGGTGACTTCAAGTACGGTGTTGAACGCTCATGGTGTTGGTGTTGCAGCAAAACCAACACCAGCCTCAACACCAAACTTGAAGTATGCCGGTGTTTGGGGTAGACCTCGCAAGATTCTGACGTATTTCCGGTCGTTTCTGTATCACTTCTGTAAACTGAACAACGGTGTTGGAGCTCGGTTTATGGACCGTTTTGCTCTCTCAACACCAACACCAACACCGAACACTGTACTTGAAGTCACCCACTGTATCCGTTAAAATCATCTCTCCAGCTCTTCATGGAGAAAGGGAGAGAGAGAGAGTGAGAGAATAGGATGCAGAGGCTTATATACTTTCCTAGTCCAAAATTAAGGCAAAAGGGCGGTGATGTTGGGACTGATTTGAGGTTTCCACAATCAAACCGAATAAAATACTAAAAAAAATAAATATTAAGAAATCTTTCTTGCAAATAAAGCAACACCAAACAAGATACTTAAAAATGTTCTCGCCCAGTTTTTTCCTCGTAACTTTGAAACAAATTGCACAATTGAGTGAAGCCCACAAGTTGATTTTTGCATTGTTAAAAGAAGAGTCTACCTCAAAATATTATGTCTTCAACAGGAGCAGAAAAATCAAATGAACAGAACACAAAAAGGTTTGAGAAAAATCGGACAGCTAATGAGAACTGTTTTCAGTAAACTCTTCTTTTAATGATTTTGTGTTATGCGTATAGCATTTTCTCGTCTTTCAAATCTTTTCAAATCTTTTTATTTTGATAAACAGTTTTATATTCATCGAACTGGGAAAACATTTTTTTTAAAGAAAGACGACGTTGAAAAGATAATCAAAGTTCTCTGTAAATTAACGAAAAATGTGTAATGATTTTTAATGCATATTTGTTAAAACGAGCTCACGAGAGAGATGGGAAATATTTTGATGATAGTGAGTAAATCCGTAACAATGTAAACATTTTTTTCGTAACTGAACATTAAACAAAAATTGTTCTGTTCTGTACATGATCGGGGTATGATAACTACGAGTTCAGATAGGGGGAAAACCCTGAGAGGAAAGCAAAATGAGGAAATTCTGACTAATGAAAGAAAATATGCGAGGAGCTTTTAATTTTTTTCGATTTGAAACCGTTATTGGTTTTAAATTTGGCTTTGTTGAACTTTCTCTCTTTTCTTTGAATATTTTTTGCGCAAATTTTGAACAGTCATGAATAACAGAATAGGGACGCGAAATTATGTGATTCTGAAGAAAATTCCCCCCCCCCCGCTCTCTCCCTCTCCCTCTCACTTCATCTAAAGTAAATGTATTTATAGCATAAAGCCTTGTGTGAAACCTAGGCTTTTCCAATGCTCCTGTTCAGCTCATTGTGACGTCACGCTACCGCGCAGTGTTTTACCGCGTACGCGTAAACAGCTTAAGGGCCCTTTTGTCGCGACGAGCCTCATTTGATTTACATTTAGCATAATAGACAAGACACTTTGTGTGGAACTGCCCTGGGGCCTCAATCAAAAACTTAAAAGACATACATGTCCAAACATAGAAGTATTTTTTCACATTAAAGTCAGAATAATGCAAGCTAACTCCTCCTCCGCTGACTTTGAAGGGCAAACCACTCTACCACATCACGTTGTGTGATGCTTAGATGTGGTTTGAAGCAAACCCAGGTGAAAGACTCTAAACCACACTTTGCAATAACGTGCCTCAACCCGCATCAAGCGATGGAAGCCATAAGCTAGTCAGACTAGGTTACCGATCTATAATATCGACGACACGGATCCTATGAAGCGCTGAGACGCTGGCGAGGGATTCATTATTGTTTTCAGATGTGGGGAACATGGAGGAAGATAATCAACTTCAATTGGTTTCAACTAAGGCCGATGGCAAGGTCCATGTATGCTGCTAGCTAGATGCCATCGTACATTCATAAAGCTCTTAAATAATGATTGGTATTTCATTTCTCATTACTTTGTAAGTGTCTTTTCATTTTGCATTATCCAGATATTCTCAGGTGATTAAAGTGGTTCATTTTTTGCAGCGTCTGGATATATTTAGGTTTTTTCAAAAGAATAATTTTCACTGAGATAGATTTTTTTAAATATTTGTACAAGGTAGTGCATTTTAAGGTTACAACATTACATGAGAGTCAATATGTCAAATTGTTCATAACTTCCACAGAATCAAAGCCACTCGAATGTTGTTCAACAAAGCTTAACTTTTTTCTTCAACTGAGGTTTTCTTCACCTGAGCTGAAAATTGGTTGTAAAATCTCCCCGAAATGTCTTATTTTCGTAATCTTTCTCCTTCACCTGTGCCCAGTCATTATCAGGACTATCCTCAAAAGATACTCTAAAACACCATGGTGCAACAACACATCTTTTTTTAAAGCTGGTTTGTTGGCATTTTGATGAGTGTTAAACCACCTGTGGATTCTGATGAAAATTTGATTATACCCTATTCAATTATTTTGTAACCTTCATACATCTTGGCTCATATTTTTGATGCTATAATGTATGTCGAGCCATCAAGAACCCCTAAACATTGAAATTGTAGAACTAAAGATGTTTGCCTAGAATGGGAGCACTTTCTGCATCCACGTAGGTTCATAGGTTCAACAAAGTCAAATCAACATCAAATGAGACTGCATATCCCTGTATGTTTTACTTTATCATCTTAAATGATGAAAGCTGATAATGTAATAAGAGCACAAATATAGTTTATCAAAATATTTTGACAAAACATTGGGAATCTTAAATGATGAAAGCTGATAATGTAATAAGAGCACAAATATAGTTTATCAAAATATTTTGACAAAACATTGGGAAGTATATTTTTTCCATTAAAATTACTTATTTTCAATGGGTTTCAGCAAAAAGATGTTTCAAGTTGGTTCTATCTTTGTTATATTAAAAAGAGGTTCAAATTTTCAACATTCTCTAAATTCTGCCTGACTCCTATTTAAATGTAACACAATACGGCAACAATTAATTAGCACACTGTCATAACATTAAACCCTTGATATCATTTCCATTTGCAAATGGGATATATTGAATTGAACAATTAATCAAGATGATTAGAGCAGTATACAGATCAAGATCAATCATTTGCTTCTTAGTCCGATCCATCCACAGTTTATAACACAAACAAATGCCTGATTCTGATCAGTGCATTGATGCTAAGGAGTATTTGGGAAGCACTTAGCTTGAAATAGTGAGTAATTTGTGATAGTAGCACACTGGCAAGTGAAAGGGCAAACACTGCGCTCATACTCATGCATAGCAATGGCAAACAATCTAGCGCATTCCTGCACTATGGAATGGTACATAATTGAATTCAAACGATTGGTGAATTTTATTAACGTTTCCACATTCAAATGCAAACAAACTTCGGCATTTATGAGGGCAATGCACGATGGTTATTCATTCTAAAACTCTTAATATTTATTTTCCCCTAACCTTTTGCCCAATCTTACTTGATTTATCATGATGAAATTTGGTACTCATTTATTTTCATTCTTCAGCTCCTTCCAGGGTTGGGATTAGGGAAAATTTTAGTGAGTTCAATGACCGTGTTCTTCAGGAAATCTTAGGTTTTTAAATTCCTTCAATAATTCCATTACATAATTTTGAATGACATGAAATTGATTTTTGTCATGAGTTTCTTTTTCTTTTTGGCTACCTTTGTTCTAAATAGTACATTTAGTAATCAATTCATTTAATTTTGTCTATATTCAAGTGCAACCCTGTCTGTAGTTATTAAGACCTGTTATTCCAGTCCTGTGACTATTTTCTTTCTTTCTCTCTTTCTTTATCTCTTTCTTTCTGCCTTTTTTTCCTTTTCTCCATCGAGCCCGCCATGCACTTCCATCGGCTCTCGGTGGTCTAGTGGTAAGACACCTGTCTAGTCATCAGGAGATCGTGGGTTCGATTCCTACTCGAGAATGCCTGAGTTTTTTTTCTCAGCTTCTCGGTAAAGCACTGTCAATCCGTGTTTATCCATGTTGGGATAAGGCAAGAATTATTTAATTAATTATTCTCCATCTTTCTTTCCCTCTCTCTCTCATTCTTGCATTTCTTAATGTGAAAATGGTGCATCACACATATTTTCTCAGTATTAAAAACGTCATGCATTTGAACTTCACTTAAACATATGCTTACACTTTTGCTTACCTCCTTTGTGATAACTAACAATATAATTATTCATTAGCAATTGTAGTTTTTATTTCCAAGTAAATAACTTGCTTTTTTTCTTTTTCAAATAAAGAAAGCATTTCTTTACTCTAAAAAAATTGAATTTGATTGATTATAAGTGGAAAATTCAGTTTTATTTGTCTCCACTATTTTGATAGTGAATGGAGAATGTAACTCACCTGTTTCCAAAGGAAACTATCTTGTGGGTTGCGACCGACAGCACAGGCTACATGAAGAATGGAATAGACCAGACCAAACATGACAGCAAGCCGCATACGAACCGGTAGAAGAGTATAGATCAAGTAGATGATGAAGACAGTGGTCCAAACCCCCGCAGTCGCTGTTCTCGGTTCGGTATCGAAGACGTCGATGATGACTATTGCTCCTAGTAGGGCCAATACCACATAGCACACAAAGCGTAATTGTCTTGGAGTGAAAGAACTGCGATTGCACAAGATTCCAAGCACGAGAAACACAATTTCAAAAAGTCCTAGAAAAGCTCCCTTAACCCATGACGTAAGACCCGCTCCGTAGTGAAAACCCAAAATAACGACAACAGTCAGCGCGATAAGCCCCAGCAAACTAGATAAACTGCTTTTGTTGAGGCTGAAGAAATAGCGTTGATAAAGGTCCTCTAAGTGAGGTGATTTAAACTTTTTTGATTTGAAGACTTTGGTAAATCCCTTAATTGATTCCATACATGTAATATCCAACATAAGATCGGGCTCGCCGTCCCGCGGTCTACCGTTCACCTCTTGCAGTTCAACAGAGCGCACCCGAACATCGCCATGCTGCCCAACCTCCGTAGGTTTCTTCAGGGGGACGGCCGGGGAAGGGCGCTTGTCCCTGGACGGTGGGGGCTCGTCCCATGCCGACTTTCTAGACTGGGCGCTACGGGTAGACGTGCTACTACTGGGGCGGTTCGGAGGATGATGGTACGAGGCGGAGTGATGATGGTGACGATGATTGTTCTCTGATGGCATGCTGTGTGGCTGAGCAGGAGGAGGTAATGGATCAAGATGATGATGATGATGATGATGACTCGCTGGGCCGAGATGAGCTTCTTCCTCCTGTCGAAGCTCCGTCTGGCTATGCGAAGACGTCACTAAGGCTCTTTCATCCTCCTTCTTCTCCTGCTCCTTCTTCTCCCAAGCAGAGCGACGCAGACTCATAGACGAACCCAGCGCTGATTGGCTGCCTACTCGCTGAGCTTCACTTGACATGATGGGAGCGCTCACTCACAGAATGCTTGATTGGTCTGTAATGAAACAAGGAGAACCCCGAGGGGCTAGTGAGTACTCATTTCATTAAGCTCTCCTTACACACTCCAATACACACACATACATACACCTCTCAAAGAAACAAATCACTTCACTCTACAAATCATTACACACATTAAATTCCTACGCACATACCACTGCCCCACATATTTATCTTGCATCTCTTAAAATGAAATTTCTTTGAAGGGTCATTGACATTTCTTTACAGCAAAAAACACATATTTCATATATTTTAGAGGGATTGCTAACTCAGATTAATCATCACTTATAGTTCCATTAACATGGAAAGAAGAAATAAAAGTAAAACATTTGTTGTAAAGTATTATTTTTCAAATTAATTCTCATGCACAAGGAGAAACAAAAATGTAAAACTTGAAATTTCAATGTACTAGTTACTGATGAAAAATTAATAAGGCAGTAATTTATCAAAAGTAAAAAGGGTATTCAATAAAAAAAAAATTAAAAATGGGCAAAATTTCACAGAAAGGCACCAACATTTTCCCCTTTGAATTTTCCCAGCCTACACAAAGAAATTCATCATCTCAATGAAATATATTAAAAATCATAGTACACTATATGAGCTAACACTAACAATATTTCATTTCCTGCCTTTTTTAGTGGCATTTCACTATCAAACTTTGGAGACATAATATTTTTGTGTAATTATAGAATTAAAAAGGAGACTAAAATTCAGAAATTCCTCTTCATATTAATGATTATATAATGGCAAAATATCATCTTCTAAAAGTCCAGGGTAATGAATATTTTGAAATGTCAATGTGATAAAAAAAAATATGCCAGGAAAACTATAAATGTTTTTCCTTTATAAAGAAATACATCATCATGAAATGAAAACCAGCAGGAGCTCACATTACATATGAACTACTTCTGCTACAATTCCCTTTGCAGTACTGAAGAATAAAAAAGCATGAGCATAACCAGCAACAACTATTTTAACATATTATGCATAATTCATGGATTAATTTTGGCAATATTCAATGGTCACATGACCCATTTCTATGGTAACGAAGTACATCATGAATCCTCAATTTTTCGTTATATAAACAAATTACTGATCGAATATCTCAAAATCTATTGTTGGAATAAAAGTTATTTCTAAAGTTGAACACTTTCTCTGTGAAATGATCTGAAATAAGAAATTACACTTCATAGGAGGTGTTAAGTATGATAGGATTTTGTGAGACTCGCAATTACAGAGCTGCCAAAAGAAATCCGTATTTTTCTCTTATTTTACTTGCTTTTGGAGTACATTATTATTTGGCAATCAGTAATTAAGTAAGACATTGTTATGTCCACAATACCACCTTTTTGTCTCCTAGAATCAATGGCATCAGCTGGAAAGCATCTGGAAGCTATTTATAAGATCGAAAGGTATGCCATTTTGTATAGCAGCAAAACATTCATTCGGTGGATGAAAAAGCATTTTTATGGGAGAAACAGGTGTGTTGGTTTATATTCTTCTTCGCCTGTAAACTGATCTTGAATATCTATTCAATTCAACACTCCCTTGCTATGTGTAATAGAGTTGAAATGTGGAAAGGAATCCGTACTGGTTGGCAGCTATGCAATTATGACTTCACAAAAAAAATCAAAACTACATAACTGAACATAGTTATGGTAAGATTCTTGTTCATTTTACAGGTCATCATCCAATCAACAATTTGTTCACATTTGAGGTACCCTGCAAAAACGCTGGTGTTAAATTTAACACCAACCGGAATCTATATATGACAACACCAGAAAAGTGTTAAAATAACAACAGTTTGGAATCTATTTGATATATTTCAATACCAATTGGTGTTGTTTAAGGCCTTGAACAACACCAGTCGGTGTTTAAATGCATTGATTTGATTCCGAACTGGTGTTATTTTTATACTTTTCTGGTGTTGTGCGATATAGATTCCAGTTGGTGTTGAATTTAACACCAGCGTTTTTGCAGTGTATGTTTGCACACTAGGTTTCATTTTGTTGAGGGTTTGTAAAAAATTGTATTTGAAATATTGACGTAAACCTGATGGTATGAATTCTCTATACACGGACAAAATGGTAAATTAGGTTCTAACGATTCATTGAGTCTATTTTATGAATTTACAAATCAAATTTAGTTTGTACAACTATTGACCATCAAACTTAGCACTTGACCAACGTGATCAAAATAAATTGTAAATTTCATAGGTCACATGACCCGTTGCCGTGATAATGGTCGTCATCTAAGATCCACTTCTTACCGACTTCCGGGTTCATTTTTCTTTTAAAAATATTTCCTGATAATATTAGGTAAAATTATTTTGTTGTGTCTATGAAAGTGTTCTTTCAGACTAAAATCTATCTTTAATTTTTGTTGGACTGTGCAACCTTAAACACACTCTCAACATGTAATGGATTAGAATATTATGATATTGAATGATAGTTACTGAAATTGGAAATATAGGAGAGAAATGAAAGCTTACTAAGTCAAATTTAATTTCTTTTCATTTGTTAGGAAATTTATAATTTTCAACAAGTGGTTAGGAGCTACACCACATATATGCGCAGTTGAGTACATGTTCATTCCTATAGAAATTGCACAATATAGATGTACAATTGTTAATTATTATTATTATCATGAGCTCATTGTTCTGATGCTTTTATGCAATCCTTATCACTTCTGAAATGACGTAAATAGTATTTTGGGGAACTGTAAATGGGGACTGCAAATTTGATTCCATTGACAGGCTGACAAGCAAAAAAAAGTTAACTTCTCAGGGAGACATTTTTTGCTGAAGCATGTATTCAAGGGATTAAAATGGACCCCCCCCCCCATTCACCCTCTCTAGGTTATGGAACTCTCATGAAATATTATGTAAAGAGCCTTGATTTTATATGTCCGCAGACATTTAAGATAAATACTTTGCTAAGTTTCAATACTTTTCATAGTTATCAACCCCTATACCAAACAATCCCCAGAGAACACTAGTTTATCTACATCGCTAAATCATCTCCCTGTCTTCTTATACATGGAGCATCTTACTACTGTAGCATCACTTGTGAGATACTGCAAGACACGGCACAGCAATGCCTTCCTTGCTCGTTACCATGGCAACTACCTCCTTGAGAACATGACCTGAAGAGGGCGTAATGCACAATCTTGTGAAGAGTACACATCAAGACGGCTCGCATCACACTCACATCACACAGTACATCATCTTATCATCTTAGGGAGTAACAACTTGCTCTCTTGTCCAAGATACACATGTAGACAGAATGCCATTAATCCTGTTGGGTGTGTTCATTTCATTTATCATTAGCTGAATAGTAAAATTTGTAGAAAGTAATAAAATGCTGAATAAATGGAATATATTTTCAGTGTTTATTGGTGGCTTAGATCACATATTTAATGAATTGAATCATGTAAACAATTCAATTGATATCTCACAAAAAGTGAAGACTATAATCTCAATACAGAATTTAAGCAAAATGTTATTACTTTGACTTTACAATTTTAATTTCACATGTTTATCCATAACTTTCCAGTGATTTTTAAATTTTAGTGAAAAGCCAAAAAAGTTAAAGTCAGGTGTCAGGCCATTTTAGACGGATGATGGAGTGCAACGAAATAATAATTGGGGGGGGGGGGGGGTTAAAATTCCTGAAATTTTTTTCGTATAGCATATTCATACATGTAGTTGATCATGCCAAGGATTTACCTTTTATTCTTTCTTCATAAAGATCAACCCTTTTCGTTAATCACCATGTAGGTCATAGTCTTGTGTGTCACACTGTATACATTGTTTTTATGTACACTGCAGCCACATTAAGTTCTGTAATGTACATATACGGGAAATGTCTGTATTGGAATATCTATATCATTCTTCACTGTAATAAATTGACCTATATTTATGATTGAATCATTGTGGTATCTGTGTCTATCTTTCATTCACTACATGTTTGAGGTTTGTCTCTGATAGAGTTGGAATATGCCAAGTGTTCTGAATTACCACGAAATGGGTTAGTTTGGAATAGGTTAGTTTGAAAGTCATAGCATTGAAAGACAAGTGAAACGCCGCCTGGCAGTCTCGCCTGCATTGCGCGATTTGTAAATTATTTCACTTGTCTTTCAATGCTATTATTTGGGATACCCAATGGACCTATTGTGCAAGTTTGATAAAAATCGGGCAAGGGGTTTTGAAATGAGTCCAAATGTTAAGTTTTCAGGTAAAGATTTTGGAAATTTGACCTCAGGTGACCTTTGACCTCGATAATGACCTGAAAATTGCTCTGCACTACTTGGGCTACCCAATGGACCTATTGTGCAAGTTTGATGAAAATCGGGCAAGGGGTTTTGAAATGAGAGCCAAGGTTATGTTTTCAGGTTAAGATTTCGGAAATTTGACCTCAGATGACCTTTGACCTCGATTATTACCTGAAAATTGCTCTGCACTATTTGGGCCGCCCAATGGACCTATTGTGCAAGTTTGATGAAAATCGGGCAAGGGGTTTAGAAATGAGAGCCAAGGTTAAGATTTTGGAAATTTGACCTCAGATGACCTTTGACCTCGATTACGACCTGAAAATCGCTCTGCACTATTTGGGCTGCCCAATGGACCTATTGTGCAAGTTTGATGAAAATCGGGCAAGGAGTTTTGAAATGAGAGCCAAGGTTAAGTTTTCAGGTTAAGTTTTCGGAAATTTGACCTCAGATGACCTTTGACCTCGATTATGACCTGAAAATTGATCTGCACTATTTGGGCTACCCAATGGACCTATTGTGCAAGTTTGATGAAAATCGGGCAAGGGGTTTTTGATTTATAGCAATTCTAAATTGTTGACGCCGTCGCCGCCGCCGTCGCCGTCGGAAAAAGCGCCGCCTATGTCTCGATTCTGCTACGCAGGCGAGACAAAAATGAAGCCATGTGAACGCAATTGAATTAACCCAATCTCATATTTCTTCCCCCTTTTATTTGATAGGTAATTCATGCCAGATGAATATGTAATTGGGTGAATATGAACAGATACACAAACTATTCCGGAATATTTACGTGAAAAAATTAATAATATATGAATACGCTGAACAAAAGTGAGAAAAAAATAATGGCCACAATCTCAGTCATTCACTTGTGATGAAAGCCTTGAATTAAAATGAAAATACACCTCATGCATGTTCTGAAATGGTTAGTATCTCTGCATCATATGTATATCATACAATATACTGTTGATTATCTATTTTATTCAATATTACAATTTATTCTTGTTCATAATGTTAAAAAAACACAAAAAACAACAATTACATGGTAAATATAAATGTAAAGTACCATATTAAACTACCACATTTAAACTACTATATTCTAATATATTACCGTACATTTAACAGTTTTAGTCATCGCAAGTATTTGTATACTGTACATGTACAGTATACATACCAGCGAATTTCATGAAATCAATCAAAATTTCAATATGCAATATGCAGGCTATTTGGTCTGTGAAGCAGCGAGCGTCATAATAGCTTAATTGCTGCCACAGGTCGGAAATACTGTCCAAGTCCACTACACTTATTAAATGTGGTTGCCATGGTAACGTGATGGTTTATGATGCCTAAGTTTACTAAGGGTGTCATGTTCAGTGATGGGAAGACGATATAGATAATCATATTTGACATGTAACATGTCTGATCTTTACGTCTGTGAGTAGAAACCTTAGACCTAGAAGAGAGTGCCCTCCTACAATGTTTTCATATATTGGTAACCAACCCTTAAAGGGTGAGTATATACATGTACACAAAAATTGGCTGCTTTCATATTGCATGTTTGAGTAAGAAAGTGCAAATTTGGCTGGAAAATGTTTTCATACTTCGCATATTCTGACCAATCTCATGTTTATGTTCATATATCAGGAACTTCTAAGATATTTTATGAAAATTGTTTTTGCATTGCTATAACAACAATTTCTTCAAAATTGACACTTATCGTTATTGGTAATGTATTAAATGCTGAAATGTGAAATTCTATTCCCAAATTTGAATTCTATGAGTCCATCTGAATCTTTTAATTCTCTGTTACAAAGTACAAACTAACAATGCAATTTGATAAAGCAATTTTCAGTGCCTTCAAAAAACAAAAACAAAAAAAAAAAACTGAACTTAACCACTGTATGGAATTTCAGTGTATCCTATCAATAAAGCCTGGCTCCTGATTATGTATGATCTTAAACTATCTTTAATGTTCCACACTAATAATCTTACCCATGCCATCGCCATGAAATAAATAAATAAAAATAAACAAAAGACTAAATGAAAATGATAAGATTATGAACAAACAATGAATAAATGAGAAATAAATATCATATTAAAGGCTAGTAACGTACAAATTCTCTATCAATTTTCTGTATCGCATACAGCTCTCTGACTCTGAACACATGTAGCGCTCTAATTAGTTTGCCTCTCCACATTAATAAACCGTATTTATATTGGAACGTTGAATTCCAGTAGTTATGAAATCACATCTTTGAGCTATGTTCATTCCTTAAAAAGGGGAACTTCACCCAGACATCAATATGCTCTCAAAGAATGGAGAAAATACAACATTTGATTAAACTGTGAAAATTTGAGCAAAATCGGACAATCCATTCAAAATTTAGGAATTTTAAAAGTTTTTATTTCCACCCCTCATGGACTCATTAAATTGGCAACAGAGGCATGACTGCAAACATGGAAAACTCTTCATTCATTTCGTACACAGTTCATATTTTGTTCTTTTTCTAGACAAGCTAGTACATAAAATTTTAATTTTCTCCAGATAATACGGACATATTGATTCCGCATTCATTTTGGGATGAATCTTGTTGATACCTTGTCTACCTTTCTTTAAAAACAACAAATTTTCACAGATTGACCATTGAATCTTTCTCCAGCCACTTTATGGCTCATCTATGACAGGGTGAAGTTCCCCTTTAATTCTCTTGCTCCATTGACACATCTTAAAAAGTGAGCCCATCATGAAGTAAAATAATTAAAAAGTGGTTGCTACCTTTAGCAGAATTGTGCATATTTTAGGAATCCAGGTTTCAGTGATCACAGCAGTGACTGAAATAGAGTACCAGTTCTAGCACAAACTATCTTGAACATGCATCATTCTGCTGTTTATAACCCTCATTACATTATAACAGTAGAAAGTGACATCATTTATACTCTATCAACTCTCAGGTCGAGGTAATCAGATCATAATCCTAGTGTGTAGAATCCCCCTGGCAGCTAAAAGCTACACTTATCAATTCACACATAAAGACATTGATTGACAACTACATTAATCAATAACATAGCAAAACTTCCAATTTTGACACCTCGAAGAAAAGAAAGAAATCATTGCGTTTACACTCAAGGCACATGCCATATAGAGATTCTCTTACGTCATTCTCGTCTGTTGTGAGTTCAACAGTTGCCAGGCAACGAGAAAATGATAAAATCTGAATTACAGTGAATTATGCTGAGCACAGACGATCAGCTGCACAGACATACAATGATATGGTGATAAGCAAGACGGTGGAAGATCCTCTTCAAGATATTAAAAATACCAACTTATACAATACATGCAAGTTGAGTCATGCAAACAATGAAAGCACATGGCTATTCTCTCCAGTAACATCATGTTGGTTTTGAAGGTATTTGTTTTATCATTCGAATGTGTTCAGTTCAGTAAGATCCTTCTTATACTTGTAAATTACTCAATAAATACATGTAAGATATCTGCATCCGTGTTGACACCTGTTGATCATTGGGATGGTAAAAAAATTGATTTTTATTTCATTGCATACCATTTTCAATTCTGAATATCATCATCTTTCATGTTTTTAATTGGATCAAACCTTATTAACCCTTTCAAGGATGATGGATCACATGTTGTGTTTTGGTTCCATAACTTTTGATGTAGTGCTCTATAAGTCAGATGCATGAGCAGAAAGAGAAAAAAAAATACACTTAATCTGGCTATTTTCATTCTGTCACCATTTGTAGCTGGACGAAGAGAATTTTCAAAATAAAATAATCGCTAAATTGATCCTGAATCTTAAAGTGTTATGATTTATCCCCAATGCAATCTTCTGTACAGTTTAGGTAGGAAGAGCCTTTAGTGTAAAGATATATATAACAACAATGGAGCTCTATAACAAAGTCATGCTCTTTTATGACCTTTATCATCACATATCATAGTTTATATTGGGTACTTCGGACTAAGATAGTTGTACAATATTTGTATTTAAGATCCATTGAACACTAAACCTGTGTTTATGAATCATTTATCAAATGACCAGCCAGCATTTCCCAGTTTGATAGGGCACATCGACTGTTTTCAGATCAATTTCTATTCTCTCAATTTCTCTGATACAGCTAGAAAAAAACAACCGGTATTTAGAAGGTGCTTCTTATAATAAGCGTGAATAAGGATATTACCCACAATATCTAAATACAAGACTACAAGACTTTGAACAACATATTACATTTTTTTTATAAGTATTCTGCTTAAGATGTCCTGTTACAATGTGTAGTACTCTATGATATTGAGAGTTCATAAGTTCGCATCAGAAATCCTACAAGCATCAGAAAACCTTTTTACTTGTTTGACTTCCATCCACCCTCTACCGTTTGAACCCGTCAAATCTCACGTCTTATATCAAAGGAGATATGCAGAAAAACATGGAAAATAGGGCTCCTTCATTGTTCAATCTAATGAGAAACAGCTAGAAATGCATCTCAGGAAAATTTGCAAAACAGACAAAATTAGGGCTCTGTTTGTTCACTCTGGTGCAACATGTCGAATGCAAGCTGGTGGAATTGCAAAGAGAAGTATATAGAAATAGACCGACGTGAACCACAGAAACGGGGCGAATTACACAAAACATCTCTTACAAGTCTTCCCCTCCTTTAGCAGTCATTTGATTACCATGGAAACAGAGTACACAGTCCATTCCTAGCAAACTCTCTTCAAGCTTTGAAAGCACAGAGACAGCAATCTCAGCCTACGTACATCCGAACAAAAGATTTAGCCTTATGAACCAATCCTTGGCTCTTCAAGTGCAAATTGATTGAGGCAAGACAAGAAACTCCTTGATTCATCAACAGCACATTTCATCTCTCACTCCATATAAAGAGAAGAGTCTACTAAAATATAATCATTTTTCAACAGGAGCAGAAATATCAGATACACAGATCAAGTTACAAGGTCTAAGGAAAATCAGAAAATTTAATTGTATAAAAAGACACCCAAATCAGTGCAAATTACCAATTTGATGACATCGTGGATGCATCGATTACCATTTATTTTGTTTATGTTTATACTGCAAAATTGACTATATTTGACAAATCACATTATCATTTTAGAACTTGCGCAAAGTTTATATTCTTATTTTGTCCAATGAATTAAATATACTGAGCTTCATATTATTACATATGTTAAATCCTTTTAGATAATTATAAAATATTGAATCAAAGATTGGTATTTTCAAATATTTTTAGACAAATTATAAATTAACGTCTCAAAATTATAAAAGGCTCAAATACAAATTTTTAAAAAACTCATTTATATCAATTCACATCTTATAGGCAAAGATACAAAAATACAAAATCTAAAAGTTATAAAAAAAAATCATAGTTAAAGTTCTTTTAAGAGCTTGTAGATAAGAAAAGTTTTTTTTAACAAATTGTAGGTATGCAACCTACAAGTTTTAAACTTTTAAAGCCCAAGTACAGTTTTGGTAAAAGCCAATATTTTGTCTTCAAATCTACTTAAAAAGAAACATGATATCATGAACATGTTGTACAAAAGATTGTACGAAAAATTAACAAGTTTTGGAAAAGTTATAACCTAAAGTGGGGAAAATATTTTAGCGTCGTAGCCCCCGACGCTAATTCAATATTTTCTTTCTCGATAAAGGACAGCTTTTCATGAACAGAATTGGATGAAAATGTCAGAATTTATTCTTTATGTATTCCTTTTTAGCATGCTTTAATAAAATCTTGAAAATAATTTTGTATATGCCCAATAAGAAGCAAAATATTATAACCAAGAGAGGGCGCTAAATACGATTTAACGGTCAAATTCAAATTTTCAAAAGAATTCGCTCGTAGAAAATTATGCTATGATCTTGAAATGTGTATACAAACTATATGTCATGGTATATATCCCCAACATTCAAATTTCTTTAATCTTTACCAAAACTATACACGGGCTTTAAGCAATCACATCATATAATTTTCTCTAAATGGAAACATTCACAAGCATGTATCATCAAGATAGGTGATTAAAATTCTGATGAAATCTAAATTCAGCCAAAAAAGTAACATTTAATAATAATAATGATAATAATAATAATAATAATAATAGATGCAGTTTAAAAGGCGCACATATCCACTCTGCTGAGTGCTAAAGGCGTCTTACATTTTGTAGTATTAATTTTAAATAATGGTTGGTTGTGCACCGACGATGTCAACAATGTCACAAAAACTGGCAATTGTCTTCTGATATCATTTGATAAAAAATGTCATAACTTTTGATTAGTTGTACAATTTTCCAAAAAACTTTATTTATTTTGTTCATCTAATATTTCTCCCCTTATCCTGTTGAAAAAGAAGTTATTTTGGGGTGGACTCCCATTTTCAAATTGGCTATCTATCAACAAATCCAGATGAATTATCTCCAAGGCAACTGGGATCTTCTTTCTTTTTTTACAAGATTGAATTGATTGTGAGAGATGTTCATGAAGACCTTGCCATGAAACCAGAATCAACATCTCGGCTTACTAGATGTCATTTTGAGGCTTTGAATTGGCAGCAGTAGCAGGGAGTAAATAGAACATTTCAAAGAATCTTGCAATTTTAAATTTTTGTTGGCATCAAGCACAAGAAGATGTACTTGCTGTCAACGGATGTTCAAAATTCAAAGCCATGGCAATAGCAAGATGAGGGAGTAGCTGGAAGTGTATTTACATGGTCTCATTACAAGCTTCTTCATTTTTTATTACATACATGTAATGAAGAAAAAATGGGAGAAATGTAGTATTCCTATATCGTGCAGTGACATCCCCCCCCCCCCCCCAAAAAAAAAAAAAAAAAAAAAAATATGTATAACTCCAAGCACAGGTAAAATACTGTACAAATTCTGTGTGTCATCTAGAAAAAGAAAGTGCCTACTTAAAATGACAGTCGTTGGCTGCGCCTTGCACAGTTGCAGCTGTGAGTTATGTTGTTATACATCTATTTTTTAATGATTTGCAAATTGTTCATCAGAGACTCTGTTTTAATTCAACAAAATATCAATTTTAATGACTGTAACAAGAGATCAATGCACTGTTTTAAGACTGAATGTATCTTGCGTTTCACTTGGTTAAAACCAATTACACTGTATTTTCACACAACTGGTTTAGATTTTCTCTCTGTGTAACTCCTAAAATTGAGGATTATTGGATATATGACAGACAATATGAGGAAAGCAAATTCTATCTTCGCATTCATTTACATGGAGTCCCTACCGTCAATGCAGACATGTAGTAAATGATAAATGTGGTTAACACATTTTCACATTAAATGAAACCTGTAGAAAATGCATGCATTGATTAAATGACTGAATGTCTCCTAGCCAAGCCCTTTTATCTAGAAGTAGAATCTGAATGTAGGTTGATGCACAAAGAGAGATTCATTTCAAGAGAAGAATCTCAAGGAAACTCTCAACATCACAGAGCCTCTCATATCATCTGCATAGATATTCATATCAGATATGAATTTGATATTTGTTGGTCTTATTACGTTTGCAGCATGGATACATTGTACAATCAAGTCATCTGTGATCCAAGAACGTTTCCATACAAGTATTCCAAAATGTTATCTGGCGACAATTGCTCTGGTTTTTGATAAATTCAGTGATAGTTGAGGTATTCGATACCACAAATTTGAATTCTGTTGACTGTTGACAGTCAAAAATTTCATTTAACTTTTCAAAAGCTAGGAAAACCACGACAAGACAAAAACCAACTGGACGTACACAACAGTATTTTCATTACAAAATTCTCAAATAACAGATGCTAGATATTTTCAGAATCAGCGAAGGTGTAAATCTGTGTAAATATAAAAATTTGTTGAATATCAATGTTTAATATTAAGAAAAATACTAACATTGCCTCCACATTAGTATCAAAGCACATTATATTGGAATGAGATGTCTTGGCGGCTGTACATTTTACTTCCATACATGTATATCTTGCACAAGCACACAAACTTTTTGTATCGTTTTTTATCCATACACTTGAAATGAAAATGTAATATTGCTCCTGCTATAAGAGAAGCAGATGCAGAAAAGAGGATCGTCTTTTGAAATCCAAAGCTAAAGTGTCCTTAACCTTTATACTCTTTTGAGTTGAGTTTATTTACCGCTTTCATACAATACACCATCCTTGGTATCGATACAGGTTGGAATATAGCATCTAGCACAGGGTGGAATAGGTATGGTACAATACCAATGAGATGACAATATTCAAAGCTCTTCTAGTCAACGCAGTATGTAAGCTCTCGGAGAGCATAGTGCAACAAGTTGGTGAGGAAGACATTCAAAGAGACTATGATACTGTATGATATTCTACATTAAAGCAAATTATACTTAGAGCAAATACACCGTTTTTTCCTCCAGCTAAAAAAATTATTGGGGCAGACAGGTTGATTTGATGTATAAAAATACACAAAGTCTTGAAATGAAAATGTAATATTGCTCCTGCTCTAGGAGCAGCAGATGCAGAAAAGAGGATAGTCTTTTGAAATCCAAAGCTAAAGTGTCCTTAACCTTACTCTTTTGAGTTGAGTTTATTTACCACATTCATACAATACACCATCCTTGGTCACGATACAGGTTGGAATATAGAATCTAGTACAATATCAATGGTGCGACAGTATTCAAAGCTCTTCGAGCCAACACCGTGTATCAGCTCTGATAAATGCAACTGGTAGAGTAGTGTAAAAGGCTGGTGAGGAAGACAGTGAAATGAGATTCCGCATTAAAGCAAATTATACTGAAATTAGAAGTCGTAGTGCCTGTACATATCTTGAACAAGCACATACACTTAGTCTTTTTACCCCAGCTAAAAAAATTGAGTGGGGCAGACAGGTTGATTTGATGCAAAAATACAAAATGTCTTGAAATGAAAATGTAATATGCAGAAAAGAGGATCATCTATTGAAATCCAAAGCTAAAGTGTCTTTAAAGCTCATGTATAGTTTTGGTAAAGATTAAAGAAATGTGAATTTGGGGGATATATACCATGACATATAGTTTCTATACACATTTCAAGATCATAGCATATTTTTCTACGAGCGAATTCTTTTGAAAATTTGAATTTGACCGTTAAATCGTATTTAGCGCCCTCTCATGGTTACAACAATATTTTGCTTCTTATCGGGCATATAGAAAATTATTTCCAAGATCTTATTAAAGCATGCTAAAAAGGAATACATAAAGAATAAATTCTGAAATTTTTATCCAATTCTGTTCATGAGAAGCTGTCCTTTATCAAGAAAGAAAATATTGAATTCGCGTCGGGGGCTACGACGCTAAAATATTTTCCACACTTTAGGTTATAACTTTTCCAAAACTTGTTAATTTTTCGTACAATCATTTGTACAACATGTTCATGATATCATGTTTCTTTTTAAGTAGATTTGAAGACAAAATTTGGCGATAAAAATGTTCGCTTATACCAAAACTATACTTGGGCTTTAATCTTACTCTTTCAGGTTGAGTTTATTTACCACATTCATACAATACACCATCCTTGGTCCCGATGCAGGTTGGAATATAGAATCTAGTACAATATCAATGGTGCGACAGTATTAAAAGCTCTTCGAGCCAACACCGTGTATCAGCTCTGATACAGTAATGCAACAGGTTGGTGAGGAAGACAATGGAGACTATGATACTGTGTAATATATATTCTACATACACAATTACTATATCATGATATATTCTATTCTTTGATAGAAAGTATGAGAGAGATAGTTAATGTGGGTATAGGTCTATGGTGTGGGTAGGTAGGAAATAGGGAGGTTGGACAGAAAGAGAGAGCTGGGAGAAAAGCATCCAATCAGATCTATCAGATACTGAGAAAAACCTACTCCACCAGTCATGTGAGGTTTGTGTTGTGATCTGGGATAAAAAATATACAAGAAAATAAAAATCTTTAATTTGCTCCATACCAGGGCGTAGCTCACTAAACACTTGGTGTGATACATTTAAACAATTCAATTACATTATGATATATCTAGACAAACTTTCCTGGAGCTACAAGATTCATTGAAGTGGAAACCCTCTTTCAGATCTTCAGAAGATCTTCTGTGAAATTTGATGAACCCTTTTGATGTCACAGGCTTTTACAGAAGTTGAGTGAAATGTTCAGTCTGTGATGATAAGCTTCTACAAATACATTGTAGGTGTCACAAATTAAATCAGCTCTTCATCTTTAGAATACTGAATAGTATTCAAGGTTTCAAGAAATTTAATGAAAAGAATGATGAAAGTTGGACCTCATTACTTGAAAAATCCATAAAGATGTCCTAGGGGGTGTTGTTCAAAAGTTGCAATTGATCAAAAGTATGTTGCAGTTGATCGGAACGGGTCAATCAAAATCATTATTTCATGCGCGTCTTGCGCGTAACCAGAAAACCTACACCTTTGTATTTTTGTTTGGATGAGGGGTACCAAAGGGGAAAGATGTCACTAATTATTTAAAGCATGATATATATACAACTATAGATCAATCTGTTGATCTAAAAGCATCTTATTATTCAACTATTTTCCATAGAAATCAAGTTACATGAGCCATAAAATTACATGTATCACCATTGACCTAGAGACTTTTGTTGCAAATGAGAGTCGTGAAAAGACAACATCAACCCAATTAAATGGTTTCCATGGGGACATGTGTGATGAATTATGGTATGAAAGTATAAATGTCTGAAAAATAGGGGAAATTGAAATTTAGACCTACATTTATCTGAAACTGTCACTGTATATGATTAATAATAATGTAAATTTACAAAAGTTTGCTACACAAATACCTGCATGTTAACAGAAACTGTATAAAGAAGAATAAATTATAACTCAACGTGAAAACTTCCCCATGATAATGAAAGCCTTGCAGAAATTTTTGGATTAACTGAATGGTTAACGATCAATTCAATTAAAAAGAGATTGTCTTTATAACATAATAGAATTCTGTTAATGATTAAATTCATTGAATATGTTAAGCATTAAACGTGAATAAGAAGACTCTTTGCCAGCCAGTACTTCACTGACAGTCTGCCGATACTTTACGCTGATCAATATGGCAGTCATCACTAGGATTTATTATTATAGAACAAAGTCATGGATCATTGTCAAATACCAGTTGGTTCATGGAAATAAAACAGTCACATTGAGCCTGTACCATAAAAGATGCAATTAAATGTTAAATATTAATTGTATGTCTATGGTAGAATGTGTACCGCATAGACACAACACAATTTTCAATTCATTGTATCTCCTTCATGTTACAGGCACATGGTGGAGCAATACTCATTGCATTCTTCCGTAGGGAAAACATTTTCACAAAAACAAAACCTCAAATCATGTTGAGGTATCGCCTACATGCACTTATTTACACATACGTAATTGAATTAGTAGGTGTTAGACTGTAGATAGGTAACCTAATGCTAAGGAACAAAACACCAGCCAGATCACATTAATAACCCATACTTTGTATTTCATTCTTCCGATTCACCTCCTGTACCCCTGAAAATATAGCAGATGATGACTTGCCTTATTGGGACCATACCAAACTTACCCCTCTCAAGATTTAAAATGCATTTTGAAACAAAGTTTGAGGGACTTACGTGTATAACCTTGCTTCAGGTGGAACATTTGTAATGTTCCCTCTGCATGACACATACACATGCTGTACAAGTTAAAATTCTTTGGTTATCTTTTAACACTATAAAGCTAAGAACAATGGGATCACAACCAGAATGACTGCATTTAGAGTGGAACACACTTGGTCTATGTTATCCTGAGCTTTTAATAGAGTGATATCCTGCAACCTAATAATTCTGACTTGAACTGAAACATTAATTCCCATAATGAACAAGAAATACTATGCTCTTTACAATTCAACCCATTTATGAAATCTAGAGAGTAATATATTTTTCCATTTGATTCTCTATTAGATTGCGACATATTAAATTGAAATTACTATTTTCAGGGGAACATGTACTCAATAAATTCTGTTTCAAGTCTCTAGGAATCCCTGTTTCATACTTCCTTAATTTTAGACAGAGCTAAGTGTACATACCGTAGGCCTACCTGTATTAAAGTAGAAACAAGTTTGAGAATCTAATCTAATAAATTTTCACAATTATCTTGCAATAAGCTGGTCTAATAACGGATTCAATGTAGATTTCTTGCCAATAAGGGCATTTATAAACCAGTTTGTAACAATTAAACTATTCATTACTTGGAATCCCGTTTGTATACATTACTTGTTACTATGTCTTGCAAGCATCAGGCAAGCTTTGGGGTTGTCGAGAACAATCTTTATGTATGAAATATGCATAAAATTTGCATCTATGTCACTGTGTATGCAGAACGCTCTGAACCCGACTCAAGTTGTAAGAGACACGCATGCAGATAATGTGCTTGCAAGCAATACTTCCGCAAGGGTTGTCAAAATATCCATTAAAGAACCGTCAGCTCAACAATCAATCTTACAACGTCATGCTAATGAACAAAATGGGCTGTTGCAAATAATTAATAAAGCATTGTCACTTTCTTTCATGTGGCCCAACATTTCAGAAACAGCCACGACTCATTTGACATTTAGACCTTGACACATCCATTATCTAAATGCCTGTGCTTGGTTTAATTCAATGATTAATATAATTTGATAAAAAATATATTTTCACTGGTTATATACATACATGAGAAATTCTGGTGACATGTCTTCATTTGGTTTCGATGAGGTCCAGCACAAAGTCGACAAGTGTGTTAATACAGTATGATGTCTTCATTTGAAGACAGATGAAATCAAACAAGAACGATTATTAGAAAGAATCTTAATTTGCCCGTTTAAAGATGACCATCCAATGACAGACATTCACACTTTGACTACATATGGAAATTATACAGAAACTAAAAAGGAATATCAATTTCTGAACTATTCAATTTCTGAGAGATAACATCATTTTTTTCTATTCAATGCAATTACCAGTAGGTTTGGGCTAATTTTGAAATAATAATAATGACACCATTTACAACTCTATCTGCTCAACATGCGGAGGGTATAAACGAGAGTGGGTGCAGAGTCCATGAGAAACACACATCTGCTGAGCTGGGGACCAAAGTGGTGAGTGAAGTGATGGTATTTCCCTGAGATATCTTCTCTGACTGATGGGTTTGGATGGCATCCCTTGCATCCAATGTTTGCATGACGATGGGTGTCAATATGGAGGAGAAATGCCATGATCAATGCTCAATGGATAGAGATAATACTGGCTGGAGAGTGATGGATAGCATTACCTACAAACATATCCTTATTCATTACTTACAGCCCTTGTGATTGTACTGAAGGCATGGAGTACGAATTCATACACTTATTAATAATAATAATAGATGCAATTTTATATCACACATATCCACTCTACTGAGTGCTCAAGGCGGTTAAATGATTCCTTTGAATATTCATAATGTCACGAACTACCATTACCAATCTCATTCAAAGATTCATAATCAATATATGAATATTAATATTGAATATATTAGAATTTGGAAATGGTTGTGTTGTGACGCAAGATGAATTTATATGATACTCAGTATTATTTTGTATTTGATTACAAAGTGTGTGTCAATGAACATAACGTATGTATCTGCCTCCTTGAGGAAAAAACCTTTCCCACTGGCATTGTGCATGTACCTATTGCTATGACTCTTTTCCCTGCCATGCAGAAAGATAGTCAATCAACATGTGTGTGGATTCTTCTATCTTGGTGTCTCACAAGTGAAATAGAAAGCCAGCGGGTGCACCATACGATTGGTTCAGATACCCATCCTCCTTTTCGAGTAGAATTAGCAAAAAATGTGAATTCATATTGGCGCAGGTATAGTACGAAACAGGCACAGAGAGATACCAATCTAGTTTGAGACCTACATGTAGTTCACACTTACAGAAACAAAGACTCGCAAGGTTGGATGATAAAATCAAAGATGGTACAAGATAGTAAAATATAGGTATAAATAAATTTCATGACAGTGGGAGAAATATGGAACCCATTTTCTTCTGAGAGGGAAACATTGACAAGGATTCATAAGTGTTCATTTTAAGAAACATATTGACAGTGATAAGCTTGGGTAGTAATAATAATAACAACAAGAATAATAATAATAATAGATGCAATTTATATGGAACACATATCCATTCTGCTCAGTGCTCAAGGCACTATGCATTTGGCGTATGTAATGGTGCATGTAATGGAGCCATTCTGGGTAATTTGAAATGTCTCATATTAAAAAGTTGCGTGAATCGCCAATCCCGGAATGCATTCTGTAGTCTTCATATACAGCCTCTCAGCTTTGACTTTCCACAACTTGCATAGTGCACCCAAGCAGACCTCCATACCTTCCACATAGAAAAAGCAAGCTTATATTTCTTAAAAAGAGATGAGAAAATTAATATCCATAGGAATATAAGTAGTAAACTTATCATGAAAAATGATAATTAACTACATGTATGGAAACAAGAGTTTAAGACAGTAAAAAAAGATATTCTTCTCTCTTAATTCATAATAGTTGGGATGTCTGCAATAGTCTATGAGTAGAGACCCATGCCTGCATATTATAATGCATTCTGTATATGAAAGGAATGAAAACTCAGCCCTGATTCTTGAGATGTATGGTGCATCACTATGAGAATGAATGACATACATGTAGGAGATGCATGTGAGATGTGGGTTAGCAGAGAATAAGGTTACATGCGTGCGTGCATCAACCATGCAGCAGGCATATCCATCCACAGGTTTGTGCGGAGAGCTGCATGCAGTGCTACATGCTTTTATTCAGCATCCTTGCATTGAATATCCTTTCTTGTTTCAAAACGTAACACCATAAGTAATGTATGTTTTAACCTGTAGATTCATAGATGTATTGGGCCATTCCTGTGCATTTTACAGTATGAACCTGTTGATTATCTAAATTAAGCCATTACACATCATACATAAATTAGTAAAAACAAACATGTAGAATATTCACTCCATGAAAAAGTATAGTTCATGCTTTCCTCCAACACTCTAACAATATATTCCCAGAGAACAATGGGATTATCTAATACTAGGAGAAATTATAGTATCTATAATGTAGCAAAATAATTCACATTTTAGACTTTGTTTTGCACTTGAATATTGAAAATCTCATCTGCACATCCCGAACATACTGTATGGCTTCATAACACGTGCACAGACATGTGTGCAATATCTATGGCTGTTTACGGTAATAATAGTAATATTAGAGGAAATGGCTTACACTGTCGAGAATCAAAACAAAGTTTGTATGATAAGCCAGTGCAATGTTCTTTATTATCAACAATTAACCTAAACAGGAATCATCTGAAGTTTATAGGAAAAAATTGTTAAAATACCTAGCTTCCAATGCCATTTTTGGACAAAAAAATATATAGGTCTTTACAAAACATTTATTTTATTTATCATTTAATTTGTGCACAATTTATATAATTCAGGAGGGAAATAAGACTGATAAAGTAGTGAAGAGCCAACAAAAATCTGAAAATCACTTTTCAGGTTGTATCTCACATTTTCATTTATAATCTTACAGTGATTTATCAATTTTAGTGAAAAGGAACATTTTTTTTTTAAATTCAGGACGAGCGATTTTTACAGGGTCGGTTGATGGAGGCAACCTAATTCTTTATTCATTTGTCCAGTATAATTCATTTGTACAGTATAATTCATTTGTCCAGTATAATTCATTTGTCCAGTATAATTCATTTGTCCAGTATAATTCATTTGTCCAGTATAATTCATTTGTCCAGTGTAATTCATTTGTCCAGTATAATTCATTTTTCCAGTATAATTCATTTGTACAGTATAATTCATGAGCAACAGGTTGGTGGCAGATGAATTCTTTCTGAAAAATGATCTATTTTTTTAAACTCATTTTGGGTAGTGAATGTTTATTCTACATATCTGTCTTACTTTCAGCTATTCTTAGTTTCAAAGATATCAAAAGGGCCTCATACATTTCAACGGTGTTGCTATGATTTCGGATTGTTAAAGAATGCCTTTAATATAACAGGAATTTATAAAATGCAATCATACTGAATATATTCAAATGCGCTATTCCACCAAAACACTGTCATAAATACTTTAATTTCAAAATTCTTCTTTCAGAAAAATTATGAGAGTCATTGAACCAGCCGAACCAATTATTTTCTCAAAAACATAACGCTTTTTTTCATGAGAAAATATTTGGTTCATCTGTTTGGCGATACATAACTTACATGTAATTCAGAACCTCATGCATAATCCAAAGGATTTGCACTACTGATTCATCATTTGCATTGATTTGTTTTCCTTTTGCAACTGATCCTAATTCTTTTATAAGATCCTACTCAGAAGAGAAGCACAAAATTTGAAGCACATTTGAATTCATTCAATGAAAATAGTCATAAATCTAAACGCTTATTGAGGCAACAGTTCCCAGTGCTCAATTAACCCAGATTCATAACAATGGATCTTGCTTTGTCTTTAAATAGCCGAATTGTATCTTGGTGCAATTGATTTACTTGCGTGACTTGTACAATGTTCTGAATGATATGACATTCGCATGGCAATCACGATCTAACTTTTCTTCAATTAATTTATAGTCCTGAACTTTATGTTGTGTAGTTCAGCTTATCGATTAGCATCAATTTTGATTAATAATTTTCATCATAAAGAGAAAAAATTGAGCAATGAATCATTGTCTCCACATCAGAAATGTCTGACAAGAATTAAGCTTGCCTTCTTTCTCCCTGGCACCAACTAGTGCGCTAAGAAGACTTCAATAAATATGCTTTATTCATTGACATTTCTATTATATACATGCAAATTGGATTGTTGTAACTTTGTTTTTATAGTTGATACATGTACATGTATTGCCAAATTAATAATGATATTTATGAGTAAGGGGAAGAGACACTAGACATAATACAATTTTGATTTGCTCCTGATTTGCAGTACGTTGCTCCTGTAATTAAGGATTTCTGTTAACTCTGCTACCATAAAGTTTAGAATCCTAGTTTACAGAACAGACCTGTACAAATCCTATGTAAAATTGTTTGCCTCGTACACACCGTATCATGTTTAGAATTCATTTTCCTTTCGCAACCTCAATCAGCTCTACAGTGTACAATACCTGCCCACCTAAATAAACATTTTCTTCCAATTTACATGTACATGAGACAAAGGTGTGAATTTATGAACATCAGTTTTTATCAGAAACCCAACATACATGTAGTTATTCTGCAACCATTTGTTCCATAAATATTGCACCCACTGAAACGCTAAAATCTATCAAAGTTATCAGATAAAAATTTACAATTTTCCTGGTATTGCATTAGAGTTTCATATACATTTTAGCGTTAACGTCCCCACAAAAGATGTTGTGTTTAGCAGCATTTTAACATAAAACTGCATTGTAAAGAGTGGAATGTGTGAAATCCCCCCAGAGATTAAACATTTGCTCGTCAAAATTGAGAGGCAAAATGATTCCCTGACTTACAAGGAGGCACGAGTATGATATCATGATGTCGGTTATAGAACCTTAGCAGAACCTTTGTGCAAAGACTTGTCTCCTCTGACATTGATTCTATCATCCACTGGTATACAACAAAATTGGACAAATCTATCAAGAATAACAAAATTTACATTTTTGACATCTCAGACAAAAGTTTTATGATAATTCTACCATATATTCAATTGTACAGAATTTCGAGGAGAAAATGTCTTTTAATTTAAAATGCCAGTAAAATGCCTGTGGTATGAAAATTCATCAAGACAGCACTAGCTTGAACAAGAATTTGTGATACCTCAAAGCTATGAGAGCATCAGGATGAGAAGAGAGGAATGGGAGTTTGCTTTACAGCGACAGGTATTAGGCTTTTAGAATTCAAACAAATCAAGGACAAATATTGAACAATCCATAACACATGCCTACGGGCTGAGTGCATAATTCATGTATATTATCATAACATCCATTGTTTGCGCAATTTCACTAGGCTTGAATTTATATTTGAATTATGTCACCTCCAGAATTTCTACAGTGTACTGATCAAGTCCAATTCAAACTGAAATTAATTCAAACTGTATTTTGTTCAATATTACGCTCTATGCATTCAAATTCAGAGCATCTCAGATCATTGTAATCCAGAAAGAAAAATCATACTGTCTCTTGCAAATTTTACCATGATCACTTCCAGAGGAGGTATATAAACTTTAATAATGAATTGCTTGAAATGTTGAAATTCCTGTCATACAATAACTTTCAAATTTAAATCTGATTTGGCATAATTCTATAATCTTTCAGCCGGGAGCCGTAAATGGAAGAAAAAATTGAGCAGCAACTGTATATTATAATATTACATGGATATCCATGGTTACCTGCTTGATGCATACAGTGTAGTTGTACATCCAAATGAATTGGGAAATACAGGGCTTAATCTTTACTTTTCCTATAGGGAGCCTGTATAAGTCTCAGGGAGCCCAGTTTTAATATCATGAAAAGCATTTCATATAAAAGCTGGAGAGCCAGCCGGGCTCCCCAACTGATTTTCTAAGGAGCCCTAGAGCTGCATTTGTCACCAGACTCCCTTTAAAGTAAAGCCCTAAAATAAACATAATTACTTGATCATCATGAAATTTATACACAAATTAATTGTATTATATTATTTAAAATGCTAAACATCCTCATGTAAAAATCTGACAACATCACAATTATTACACTGAGCAAATGTTTGTTAGCTTGCATTTATAATTTGTCATTTATAAACCTCCAATTGATATTTAATAAAGCAATTTCTACGCAAGGCTAACATGCTCTGCAAAATAATTCCTACTTTGACTTTCCAAGGCATCATCAGTCAGCCATAGATGAATGTAGATATAAAACTTATTATCATTAAGGTCACAACCTTTTTACTAGGAAAAAAAGATATTCTGCCATGACCATGTAGCAGGTTTGTCACGCATATTGTCCTTCATTCATTAACCTGTTTGTTTTGGATACGATCATCATTTAATTTGGTTGCTTTACATAATCCAAACTGACTTTGATCTTTCAACTTTTGTTTAGTTTAATACTCGCACGTGCACATTTAAATTATTCTTTTCAGCTATTCTTCGTAAATGTCACGAAAGGGACATTTGTACATGGACATATCTGAAAATATACACGCATTTAATGTATCATTTTGAACAAGTTACTGTATTATCTTTCGATAATGTAGTATTCTGATTAAACTCACACAATACCGTATATCAAATTTAGGTCTAGGAATGGGTTTATGAGCTATATACTCGGTGACCCCCAATAAAGATGGTTTGGTTACCCTTGAATACAAAGGGAGTAAAATCCAAAGAATATTAAAAAATTACTTTCCAGGCTGTATTGGGGTTTTTCAATATCTTTTCGTATTCAAATAAAAAGTAAGAGAAAAAAATTGTCCATGGATAAAAAATGGTAGAAAAAATTACAAATGTTGTATATCCACAATTTGAAATTGTTAATTCACCAATGTCACCATTCCAAACGTGTACGAACCAAACATTTGTGTTTTTAGAGAGTACTTATATATTTTCAGCAAATCGATCTTAGTGTACATAAATAAATCTCTGACTGGTTAACTAGATTAAGCATTAACAATTTTCACACATTAAGATCCCTAGCAACATGTCATAATATCAGGATGGTGTGAACATTGTAAACATCGGGCAGCTTGACCCACACTAGGCATCTCATACACTACGTCTATTATCCAGAGTGCAAACACTGCATTGATCCACAGCAACCAACTATCTTATATGACAGCTATTAATAGATCGACACTGAGATGCTATAGTGTAGAATTATGTATATGAAATGGATACTGAATCTTACTTTGAAGGATAAATGATGCAAGAACATGATTGTCTATCCTGTGTGGGATGTGTTCATTTAACAGGTTGCTTTTAAGGGATGGATCAATACTCAATGCTGGGGTAATGGACTGTATTGAGGAGATGGAAAACACTTTGAGAAAACAAGATGTCTGATATAGCTTGTGTTGCTACATGCAGTATCAAATACATGTACATGCATACTGAAGAGTGCTAAAAAATAAATAAAAACGTGATGACAAATAATTCAAAAGCCCACAATTCAGCTCGTAATAACAAATAATCTAAAAGCCCACAATTCGGCGTACACATAAACTTAATCCCATTCACTGAATTTCAGACCTTTTAACACAATAGCAAATGTACTGAAAAAATAATCTAAAAGCCCAGACACTATAATGCGGCGTACATAATCTTAACACGTTCGCTGAATTTCAGACCTTTTCACTCATTCATGAGTTGTTATTTTACTTAATGATTTGTAGGCTTATTATATACAAGTCCTAGGGGACTCTGAGTAAAGATTTTGGCAAATTTATGGTTGTGAATGAAAACAAACATCCCGCTTTGCATTTACCCTGACTTTAACTCCTTGCTTCCAGCGCTCCAGGATCCCGCTTTGCATTTACCCTGACTTTAACTCCTTGCTTCCAGCGCTCCAGGATATCCATCCCAGTGAAAATTACACTTTAGTATGGCTTGATAATATACACTACTATACTAAAGAATAACACAGGCAAACTGCTCATTACATAAAGTCATGCTGAATGCCGCTATCAGCATAACTTCTGCATGAACAGGGCTGTGTTTCACCAAATCGTTCTTAAAGTTACGCAAGAACTGGTACAAGTCGTGCGTAAAGTCGCTCTCAACGTATTTATTATCTTGGTGAAACACCGCCCAGGCCAGCCTGTTTTAGGGTGTATAAACACACAAAATTGCGGTATCGACCAAGTACCAAATGTACATTATGTCGGTCTCTGGTCAGTCATAAATTGATAGCCAGAGGTGTCAAATAAGGTCTACACATATTGAGTTATACTGCCTTGTTTCACAACCATCAACGGTTTTCTCTGTTTAATTACGTCCTGTTTTAGTCTGTTAATGCCAAATATTTATCCCTGCTTAAAGGTAGAAAACTCCATTTGCACACACTACGGTTATGCTTACAACTTGTTGTGTACCTCAGATATGCCAAAATAATAACCTCTATGAAGTATTTTGGTCGAATGTAGTCCAGAATATTTAATTCAAATAAAAATCTATT
>BQKZ01001010.1:69816-90245 GCA_036244855.1 Temnopleurus reevesii
CCATGATGCCTCCAACAACAGTTTTACAATTTAACACTTTAAGATATTGGAGGGGTGTAGCTGGGTTGGTAGGGTGTATTGCTCAAGGTTTATACATGTAATTATGAATAAACTAATTTGGTCATCTTATTCTTTAATACGCTGAAATCAAAATCCGTAACTTAAAACTGTTAAATGAACTTGCTTGCTCATGATTTTGTTTTCTTCCTCAAAGAATGAGAAAAAGGTTTTCCTGGTCTTAAAAATCCAGATTAAAATTCAGTCTATTCAGGGAAACTACTTACTATTACATCCATCCGTTGCAAGGAATGAAGTGCAATATTTGGTATTCACTTTGTATACATTATGTGCTGTTATCAATGGTTTATCCCCATCTCGTCCAATGCCATCTCGTCCAATGACCGTTTCGTCCAAACGCGCTACGTTTAACATTAGGTCGTCCAATTACCGTTTTGTCCAATATTCATTTCGTCCAATAGCCGCTTTGTCCAATAACCAGTTAGTCCAATATCCCGTACGTCCAATAGCCATTTAGTCCATTAACGTTTGGTCCAATAATCAATTCGTCCAATTGCCATATGGGCTAACATCAATTCGTCCAATCTGGACAATCTGATGATTGGACAATGTGACACTAAACAAAACGTTAATTGTACGAAGTAGGACTAGACCACATGATGATTGGACGAATAGGCAATTGGACAAAATGAAGATGGACCATATAGTTATTGGACGAAATGGCTATTGGACGAAAGGGATATTGGACTAACTGGTTATTGGACAAAGCGGCTATTGGACGAAATGTTTATATACGAAGTAATGTTGGAAGAAGCGCGTTTGGACGAAACAGTCATTGGACGAGATGGCATTGGACGAGATGGCAATTTACCTTATCAATCATGGTTAAGACGACAAGAAAATGGACAAATTCCCGTCTTCCCTATTCAACATTTTACAATGGACATGATGGATGATGTATACTCCTGGAAATTTACGCTCCTAGAGCTGACTCTTGGAAAATTTGAATGGGGACTTTTTTTTTTTTGCTCTTCTTGTTCCTTGTCCCAACTTTTCACAGCGTACAACAACTTACATAATTACGTTTACACATCATTTGATTAACTTTTTAATTTATTCTTTTTCAATCTCTCTAGATACTTTGATATATGAAGCCCGAGTGAACAGTATATGCTCTTTTGAATTGAACCTGACAGATGCATCAGGATTAACCAACCAAGGTGAGAAAATAGAAATAACACACTTCTGAAACTTGTACTTTAGCCCAGCTTTATCAGATCTTTAGGAAAACGGTTATAACTGATTTTAGGTATTGCATGATACTAGCATTAATTTGTTAAAGGGGAACTACACTCAGACATTAAATTGCGATCATTAAGTGAAGAAAAATAAAATGAACAAACTGTGAAAATCTGAGCAAAATCGGATAATCCATTCAAAAGTTATGCATTTTCAAACTTTTGATTTACACCCCTCATGGGCTCCTTAAATTGGCAAACGTACAGGCACAAAATGGCTGCCAACATGGAGAACTCTCCATTCGCTGTGTACACGAAAATTCACATTTTCCTCTTTTTCCAGAAAAGTAGACAAAATTTTGTTTCTTCAGTTATATATGTTATAGCCACAATAATTCTGCAAGCATTCCAGAAAGAACGGTGTTCATTCATCATTTGAAATATGATATTGATCCATTTTCAATAAATTTGTATACAAAGTGAATGAGGAGTTCTCCATGTATGACATCACAGATTATGCTAATTAGCTATACGCATGCCAATTCAAGGATGCCCATCACAGGTGGAAATTATGTCTTTGAAAATTCATAACTTTTGAACGGATTATCCGATTTTGCTCAAATTTTCACAGTTTGTTTATCTGAATCTACTGACCGTACATTATTTTCTGGGTGTAATTCCCCTTTAACTACCATAGCAATCGGCTAAAACAAAGTGATATATATATATTTCTACTTGTTCATAACAATGCCATTTTATACACTTTGGCAATCTGCAAACTAAGAAATGTCGGTTAAAATTATGGGTTTTTTTAAAACTCATTAAGTTGGTTAAATACCTAACATTACAAAATAAATGTCTAATTTGATGGTTCATCTTTTCTGAGAATTCATATAATTTTGATTATTCTTAACGTACCGATCTTTGCCTCATTTTATCCCCTAGACTGCTTCTTAACCAATCTGAACTACGGTGTGGCTGTGGCTACAGACAGCGTTGAGGGCGTGCTCTTCTATTCAGACATCAGTACCCTGGAGATACGATCATATAACATAGGGACGAGACCCCCGGGAAATGGAGACAGGATTCTATATGGGTTTGGCAGTGTGGAAGGTATACAGCAGGCAAGGCCTGGGGTAAACGGGCGAGCAATAATGATTTTTGTTTTACTAAGTGATTCAAATTTATAGATGTTTTGATAAAAGGAAAACCTTGTTTCTTTCTTTTTAGAGGCTTTAGAAAACAAAAGAGATTTGACGAAACATATGATCAGATGAGGAGGGTAAACATGTCCAAATCATGTAGGGTCATGAAGACAAATCGCTACCAATCGATTTCATCTGCATGTGTTACATACACTGATACACAAAACTAAATGAACCACATGAAATCTATATAACGAAAGTGGAAATCAATCAGAAAAGTGTGAGAATGAATTAATATAGAACACATCTTCAAAGCGGATATGCAATTATCCTTTAGGGATATCTTTGAATGTTTTATCTTTTCAAATAGATTTTCTTCGTCCTATTAGCAATACTCATCGTCTCACGGAAGCCTTCTGGGCGGGGGAGGGGGATTTTACCAACATTCGCCCCCCCCCCCCCGGTGCGCTCATCATGTTCATGATATCGTTGTCGCTGAATTGTTTAATCTGCTTATATCCTTTTTTTGTTCAATTCGAATTTCTCCTACAGATTGAAAACAAATATCTGTCACAGAACAGGGTCCATAGCGTGATCCATGACAAAAGGAATCATCCGTTTTTAAACATTGACGTTTTGTATCTGTTCACATCTTTTACTGTATGAAATATCTTTATAAATACATTTCCTTTATCACAACGATGCTCGTCTTAGATATGGCTGTGGACTGGGTAGCAAAGAACCTGTATACAGCAGACCAGGCGTTCAGACAGATAGCTGTGTCCAGGTATGACGGCACGATGAGAGCTGTTCTAGTCCAAGATGATGTAGGCAAACCAAGGAGTATTGCATTACATCCCCAAGCAGGGTAGGTCGTCAAACAGTCTTTATCTTTAGTATTATCATTATAATTTTTTTTTCTTGCAAAGAAAGATCTTATCGAAATCATTCATAAACAGAGACAAATCACAAAACGAATTCAAATACAAAACAAATATATGATGTGGCTCAAATACAAAGGTACATAATTTCCACATGTCTCCATTCATCTAACAATAACACAAACTTGTTATTTTCTGTATAAATTATTTTCTCTACGTCATAAACTCGTTTAAGCATACTTTCAAAGGAATGCAACGATAAACTCTCGGCTTTGCGTTTAGTGAATTGTACTTTACATATATAAGTATAAAATTAAATATTGATTGCTCTCCACATGGAAAACCAAATAGAAAAACTTCTTTAATTCAGGGCACTATATCATTTAGAATTGAAATATTAAACTCTTGAATGAACCGGTGTGTTACGGAACAGCCCCAGAATAAATATGAATGGTTAACATTATCATTATTGTTGACTGGGTAGTTAAGAACTTTATAAATTTACACAGCAGATAGATTATAGCAAGAGGAGAGATACATGTATCCAATAGTCTAAGATGATGTATTTATAAGACCTAAATTTGAAACGATTAATACGAAGAAAAAAAATCTGCCGCTAGCATTGGCATCAACTTCATTTTAGTGCATAGCTTAAGGATACGGGGGGGGGGGGCTTGATTTGTAACCTTATTGAGCCCCACCCTCCCCTAAATACGCACATGAAGCAATGGAAACGCAAACACTGTGCCCCACCCTTACTCCAATCTTGACAATCGAGCTCTGTCCTATATGGTGCTACATGTATTTCAATTCAATTCAATTCAATTCATTTATTTTCACTTCATCAGAAATAATACAAAGTATAATGAACATTTACAACAAAAAAAGTTGAATAAAACTCTGTATAACAAAAATGTAATGAACATAACATTGACAAATATTGTACAAAGCAGTTAACATACAAAGTAAAACATACATTTTATGTATCTTCATCCTTCTCATTTGTTTGTTTAAACAAAGAGATATGAAACACATACTTAATCAAAACACTTAATCGAAATTGCCTATTTCGATAATTTCATTGTTGTTTTATATAATTCTGTAATGATACAGGTTAATGTTTTGGGCAGACTATGGCGGCTTACCAAGCATCGAAAGAGCTAACCTGGATGGTACGGATAGGATGACTATAGTGGATGCTAATATACAGTTCCCTAACGGATTAGCCATTGACTTCAACAGAAGCATGTGAGTATAATAATAATAATAATAATAATGATAATAATAATAATAATAATAATAATAATAATAATAATAATAATAATAATGATAATAATAATAATAATGATAATAATAATAATAATAATAATGAAACATTTTTAAATAGCGCATAACACAATCATGCAAAAGTCCCTATGCGCTTAGAACATAGAAAAAGGAAAAGAAGTCAGAGGAATTGGGATTATCACTAGATTAGTTGTTTTTAAAGAGATATGTTCTCAGGTTACTTCTGAATTTTTCATATGGTGTAATATTTGCGAGATAGTTTGGGAGTATCCATATCAATAAGTCTTCATTGATCATTTGTGTGTCGATGTCACTTTTGTTTACCAATCAATGGTACATGGAATGATATACAATTGCAGGTTTTTGTGCTGTGAGCTGTTGCGTTTGAGTAAGAGCTAATCACCGGAATCAACTCACACATAGTTATAAACAATACCAAGCTTCCAAATACTACCTTGTTTCAATGAACACGTTGAGTTACACTTTGTGTTCTTATATGTTTTATCTTTAGCAACAAAACTCGTCGCAACAGATGGGGTATTAACAAACAGTCATTAGAATAGAACATCTTTGGTATTCCCTTATCTTCCAAGTAATATACATCTCATTCTTTTATTATGAAATGTGGTATCACATATTGACGAGCTGATTAATTTCTATGCTAAAGATGATTTTTAAGTCTTCATATTTTCAATTCTTTGTATTTTCATCCTTATTATGTTTTGGCTTTCCAGAATATATTTCGCTGATCGAGGTAGTGATAACATCGCCTCAGTGGATTTTGATGGTGGAAGTCGAACGCTCATCCATTATCAGTTTGGAGGCGACTTCTTTGACATGGTGCTAGTGAAGGTAATCTCATCAAAAATTACTATTACAAGTGATTCCATCTGAATGTCAAAGAAATGTCAGATTCACAAAAGAAAATAGACCTTTTTGATGAAATCTTTGATAAGTCTACATGTTTCGTAACCGTTATATAATGCTCCAAACTTGATAAGAATTCGGTTCGACTGATATTTACAATAATGCATACATTCTCACCGGTCATTTTTTCCATTTGTCTCATTCGCAGTAAAAAGGACCATATAATGAATGTAGTAATTTTTGCCCGTTGACTAGGGATTTCAGGAGCTTTCGGTGCAAAAAAAAATCATTTCGGCACGTGGGTATGCCAATGAATAAACTAGGTAATATGATTTTTTTTCTTTCAGGACAATCTTTTCGTAACGAGCTGGACAGCTGGGGAGCCTGGTGGCCATATCACAACCATCTTTAATGTAGGCGATGTCAGTCAGGAAGTCGAATACGAGATCATTGATCATAATACATATGCACTCGGTATCACCACAGATGAAGATGATACACAGCCAATCATTACCAGTTAGTATATCAGTTATTTCATTATCATTTACAGTCTTTTCAACAAAGATAATCCACTCATTATCTAAATATAATTGAAGAAGGGGGAGGGGCTATATAGATAATAATGCGGGACAACTTAAAAAAAAACCTATTTGTTTGTACACGATAGATCGCAGTGATATACATTGTGTACATGTAGTTTATTACTATTTTATCATATATGGGGTCTCAAATATTTCCCGTCTTGGTTTTGAAAGTATTGGACAGTCGGCAACACGTCTTTGTCGATGTTTTGCAATTTATTTTTGAGCTAAATGATCAAATTAAAGCATACAAAAATAAATCAATAAGGACGAAAATATACATTCCTATGTATCAAGTTTTAATAAGAACTTCCTATGATTTGAATCGGAGTTAATTTACCTTGACTCGATTTATTGATGTCCCAAGGAAACAATTCAAGAACGAAACATGCTAATGATAAAGTGAAAAAAAAAAAACAGCAACCCAAAATAATCCAAAAGACAAGTGAGTGGATGGGACAGAATTCATGGAAAAAAGATAAGACCAATGATGGAAAACACTTTGGATGAGTCTAAGAACGATTCGAATAAAGGTAAGCGTAGAAATAGAACGTCAACTATTTCACATCTACATCATAACCAACGATATATACTTCAAAACTTCAAAAATAAAATGACTTACAGAATACCCATGTTTTGTTTTACCACAGGTCCATGTACTACAGACAATGGCGGGTGTGCGGAGCTGTGTTTCCCTCTCAGTAACGGTGATCATTCATGCGGATGCTCGTCTGGCTTCACACTCAATGGAGTCATGTGCGAATCGAGTAAGTTTACATCACGTGATGCGAGATTAGACCAATTAGAGACGCCGGGCACAAGCGTCGCGTAACTTTTGACCAATCAGATGCCCAGATTCGTTTGGGTGCGCAAGAAAAATGGGCGATGTGGCTACTTTTTCCAAAAGTTTTTGATAGTGGGGGGGGGGGGGGGCATAATAGTGTCTGCATATACGGAATCAACTTCAATATACAAAAGCTATTTGCTGCAAGAGGATTTTCATTTCAAAGTAAAGAGGTTCATGATAGTTAATTTAGATTAACTGGCAATGAAAGCGTTACAATATACCATTTGAATGTGCAATGGAAAGTAAAATCTGACTAGAAACACTTCAGCAAAGTTTAGAAACAATTGATTGACATATCAAAGTATCGTTTTTTTTTATTACGTGAGGCCACAAAATACTAAACAATCTTATAAAAACGAATCCCAATAACCGATGTGATCTTCCCCTACAGCTCCATATGAAGATGATTTCGTCCTGGTAGTTGACAGCGCGTTGAAGAAGATCTTCCAAGTCCCAATCCCAATGGATGATACAGACGGCGATACGGGGCTTGGTGGGACACCTGACCAAGGTGTAAAGGCATTACCATTAGATGATCTGGAGTATCCGGTCGCTTTGACCTATGACCCTGTTTTAAAGCACGTTTATTGGACAGATCTGACGTATGGAAGCATCACAAAGGCAGCGCTTGATGGTAGCTTTAAACAGACCATTGTTTTCGATAATAATGGTGAGTATAATCATGGTACATAATAATGTCAAATAGCACCCCCACACAAAACAAACGGATAGGAATTGAGGTATTACATCTTTTAAAGGAAACATCAACAACAACAGCAATAACAAACACGCGCCAATTCAATCGAGCAAAAACAGCAAGAACAACAACAATAACAACAACAAAAACAACAACGGAACACCACCTCAGAATGCGGAAAGAGAAGAAATCCAATTTCGGCATACGTTGAGGTAACTTGAGTGTGATACACATCCCTACAGTCAGACAGTACACATCATTTCATCCAGTCAAGCCCTTCTAAAATGTATAGGCCGGTGTTAAACACTTTCCAAATTGACAACGCTGACCATCGTAATTGTTTTGTTCATAGAAAGATATAATTGATAATACTAATGATTATAACTCCATTTATGATGACGAATTTAGATTTAAAGGCATTTCTCATTTAATTCTGAATATTTACGCCAGAAACTACATATACTCATACTCTACTGCACTCAATTGTGTACCATAGTATTACTCTTGCTGTAGCTGTTGAGTTCCTACGCTATATTAGAAGAGGGATGATAAATCATCCACGTAACGTATATCATAATACCCGTTTACATCTCGGTTAAGAGCAGCAAAATGTGAATCAATTTATATGTCTGTTTTATTCCAATAGGGTAACTTCATCAGTGATTGAAACATTCCTGTACTTGGAGGCCCTATTACAAAAATAAACAAAATTTTACAATCTTCAGATTTTCAATTGTCAGAACATAATATAGGTTTTCCCGGCCAATTTTACTCTTCTTTCACCTTAAAATGTTAACGTGCAGTCAATTTCGAACGCTATCGTTTTTCCAAAGCTATCGGCCATTTAAATTTGAAACCCTTAGAAGCATGTTCATTTATACACGCATCGATGAATATTCATGAGAATTCAAATTCGTCAACCGCCACCGTGATCTAATTTCGATGCATGAGTTGCGAAATGTCCATGCAATTTCATCAATAGGCAAAATAATTTATTTCATTTTCATTTTATTTTCATTTTATTTTATTTATAGGAATTGCTAATCGTTAATATTCACGCAAATTTGAAAAAATAATCTACAAGTTTCAAAATAAGTGCATATGGATTTTGAACTTTGTAAATCCATATTAAAATAGGTGGCGGAAAGGGCTGAGTGAAACACATCGAGCAAGCAATTTCATTTTCAGGAAAGCAATTTAGTAGTTTGCCTAAACTCAACTTTATTTGATTTCTCATATCTCCCATCATTTTGATATGTATCAATCTTGTTATTTAACAAACTTCAAAAAAATGTCCAATCTTTCATACTTCTAACTCTATTCAAATAAACTCTAAATGTCAACTTCTGTAAGCTATAGTTCGATCAAAATACAGGCATTTGAACTTGTGCAAATGCTCATGTTGGCAGGGTCATGCTAGGGGGTCGCCAAATTGTGTTTCGAAGGGCGCCTAAATTCCCAAAAGTGCGCGAAAATATACTTTATCTTTGCTTGTCTGGTCATAGCTTAGCCCCCGAGTGTGCAACATTTTGAGATGAAGACCCTTTTTTGCTTGCCAGCCCATGCAGCTAGCTCAGCCCCCGGGGTGCCACGTACATTTGAGCTCAACCCCGGGTATCAACAATGCGTGTGCGCCCATGAACATGTATTCATAATACAGGGGCGGCTTTTGAGCTGCACCAGCCCGGCTGCCTCCCATTGGCATAGATGGAGCTCCGCCAAACTTATCTCACCTAAGAGGCGGAAATTATTAAAGGAGGACTCCGGACCAAGAATTTCTTGCTCTGATTCAAAGCGCAAAAATCAGACAAACAGATGAAAAAAAGTTTGAGCGAAAACGGACAACAAATAAAAAAGTTATGAATATTTGAAAAATATCTTAAGATTTTCAAAATAGTTATATTTTTGGCCAATTTGTAACTACAGGTCACGTGACATGACGTGTTGATGACGTAGGTTCGTCACTTCTCTAGAGTGAGTGTATTATCTCTTTGTTTTTTAATGTTCTGTTTAAATGCCATTGGGCGCAAAAATAGTTCCTTTTCTCAAGGAATTCATCTCGTTGAATATATATTCTTGATTATACCTTCTGAAATATTGTTTACGAACAAAAGATAACAAAATTATATAAATAAATATGATTTTAATAAACAATATGTTTAATAAGAAATATGTATTTTGTGTTATAATTACGCTTGCACGGAAGCAAACTAATGTTTACTACTGTAAATTATGGTAAAGGAATGCTCTTTGGATTTACAATAACCAAAATGATACAAAAAAAGAAAATATGATTTGAAAAACAATAACATACATGATAAATTGTACAAAAACAATATAATATAAAAGAAAATGATTATTGACAAATTATTTTTCATATTTATGCAATCAATTTATAGCAACATTGAAATCGATGGAACAAAATACGTCATTAAATTAGTGTTGAAAATATTCAAATTCTCTTAATTAGAGCAATTCTTTATATGAATAAATCTTCTCCTTATTTATTGTTTATTAAAATCATATTTATTCCATAATTTATCATTTCATCTTTCATATAAAACTTATTTTGAATATATATATTTCTTGAACATAATTGCTTGATATGTGTTGAACATTATCCATCAACAAAATTTTCTCTAAAGATTAAAAAGACGGATTAAAAAGCAATGATATATAATAAGCCCATTGTAGAGAAGTGACGAACCTACGTCATCACTATTTGATGTCACGTGATGCAAAGTTGCCAATTTGCTAAATTTATAACTATTTAAATTATTTTTAAAAACCCTTCAAAAATTCATAACTTTGTTATTTATTGTCCGATTTTGCTCAAACTTTTTTTGATATGTTCGTCTATTTTTTGCGCTTTTAATCAAACCAAGTTATTTTTGGCCTGGAGTAACCGTTTAAGGCAGCAGAATTTGCTGTAGCCCCACCCCCACTCTGCTTGACAGCTCTTGTTGGGGGGGGGGGGCAAATTTACTCTAAGAGGGGCGGAAAAATGTCAAAATTCCTGGCCACAGTATTTGATTAATTACCTTCTACCATGTTATCTCCCGGCATCAACTAAAATATTCCAGTTAAACACCGCGATTCCAGTTTATTCGATAAAATATTTTGCGCGCAACCTGGGGGTCAGAATATGGAGCCTGATGACTTTTTAATTAACATTTTTTTTGCTGGTAAGCTCCTCAAAGACACAAAATTGTCGAATGGGGCACAAAATTCTATTTGAGAATCTCTTATTGTTTTGGGGGATTTTCTTTTGCATGTCACCACTCCAGGGCGCAAAATAGTGCTTGTTTGTCCGATTTCATTCATTTTTTATTCAATGCATCAAAAAATGGTGGGTGGGAGGCTTAATGCGGCGCCAATATATCGCGCCCGCTGAATCGGCATATGGGCTATGAGACAAAAAAAAAAAAAAAAAAAAAACGATAGCAAAGTTTAATAGAGAAATATCCTATACTATGAAATTAGATCACTAACTTAATAAATTTCCATATTTCCATTCAGACTTAAAATAGAACTACACTATCTCTACATCACATTCTAAATTAGATGTAGCCTACTTATTTGAAACATGGCTGCCGTTCGACGAATTCTAATGACCTGCGGGAGCGGAAAAATAAGCGAGCGATTATCCGTGCAGATTTATTGAAAAACAAGATTTTATATCGAATATGTATGGTCGGCGTTTCAAAATGTCCTGCTAACATGTAGCAAAATTCAAAGAACATACACAATTTTACATGCCTCTTCAAGAGATTAAAAGAAAAGATTTATTTTCTGCTGCCTCTAAACGAATTTGGATGACCATTTACGAGGTGATGTGCTCCCTTTTAGAATTTACTTGGCTCGTTAATGAAATATATTGAAAGAAATTTTAATTAATGACGGAATGCCGCCGATGATAGATATCGTCTACTATTATTTGACCCGAACGTGAAATTACATGATAATAGTGCAGAATTGGCCGGGAAAACCTATAATATTGATACTGGCTAACTACAGGTATAATCTAAATCTACTCGAACCATGATCTTTTGGTTGAAGGCAGGACTTAGAACCATTACACTACCACGCGTCCACAAGACAAAAGATACAATGAAATGAATAATACTTGAATACATATCAAATTCTTATCAGCCACGAAAGTAAAGTTGGTTGAACATGTTTTTGTGTTTTTGTTTGGGTGGGATTTACACTTATCAAAAGGGAAGAAGACCACAATCTTTGAAAGAATAATACTAATACAGAGAATTCTGATGTGGATAAATCCACATAAATGATTTGCTCGTGATTCAGATGAAAATGGGATAATATAAGAACTTGCGCGGGAGGGTGGAAGCAGTGTGTGGTACTACTGTTAGTTTGGCACCCACATTATGCTAGTTCTGTATATCTAATGTCAAGAAATAAGATTAAGAACTTCAACTTTCCAATGTTTGCATTTCTTGATGTCTTTTCCTTCATTCTAGTGCATGTTGGTATCGCCATTGACACGGCTCGGAGACGAATCTACTGGACAGATGAGGATCGTGACGTCATTGAAGTTGCCAATTTAGATGGTAGCGGCCGACAGACAATCATACAGAACAGCTTGAACGAGCCTAGAGGCATTGTAGTTGACATCCAAACAGGGTGAGTTGGTGTAGATATTTCAGAGTTGTTAACTAAACACGATATAAACTATTGCCGCAAAATAAAGTGGGTCATGGACAATATAGCTGTACGCAGTGCAGACGCAACAATAACAAGCCGGTACCGATATGAATAGCAGTACAAAGGAGCATTAAATTAGCGTTCGACTTAATTTTTCGGAAGTAGATTATATCGTGTTATTAGAAACGAGGTGGGTCGGTAAAGTGCATGGATGAGATGGGTAAGGTTGTGGGTTCGATGCCCGGATCCTAACCGCCTAGCTAGACGCCTTGGTCGGTAAAATGTCGGTATGGTGCGTGGAACGTGTTCATAATAACACACACATTTGGGTAGCAAGATATTTTCGGGTACACTGGCTTTCCATCCGAGAGAGTTGAATGAAAAGCGTTTCGACATCACAGGGAGTGAATTTGCAGGGGAGATACAGATAGCTCTCCTAGATGATCTCAAGGAGAGTTTTAGGAGAGCTAAATTGGGTCTCCATGCAGTAAAATTGTGGTTACAAGGGTCTCAATAAATCACTCCTCAAAAAGCATTTAAGGGGAGCTTTAGGAGAGCCTCTCACTCCCCTTTAAATATATTCCCTGACATCAATGTATGAAGGTCAGCTGACCGTCACTAAACTGTGACAAACTTGTCAATGTTGAACACAGTAGAGTCATCCACTGCAGCGCGGCAAAGACATTAGTAGCAACCAATAATGATATCAGCCAATACATCATAACATCATAACATCAGCCCATTACATATCTTTTAAATTGAATCAATAGTCAATATTAATAATAATAATAATACATGTGTCTTATATAGCGCACTTTCCACCCTGATTAGGTGCTCAAGGCGCTCAGAGCAAATTCATTACAGAAAAGAAATAACAAGGAAAGTCAAAAGGCACTCTTAAATAAATAAGTCTTAAGGTTGCCCTTGAAGGAAGATAATGATGTTAAGGTTTTCAGACTCTGTGGAAGGGCATTCCACAGAGTAGGGCCTGAGTAAGCAAATGCTCGTTCCCCCCACGATCTTCTGGAAGCCGGAACCTGTAACAGGTTACTAGAGGATGATCTTAAAGTTCGTGTAGGTTGGTATGTGTGGATTGTATATGTACAAATGTAATTCTAATTTCCTTCAATGAGAAGGTAAGGACAGACAAACAAACAAATACTGAGTCGGAATTCATTGGTTGAAAAAAAAAAGGTTAATACCATAACATGGACGAAATATCTCAGAGTTTCGTGATGGATAGGATAAAATAACTTTAAAAACAGAATACCACTACAAGACAAAGCTAAAACCAGCGTGTTCATTTAACACCGGTTTGGTAATTATATTGGGCAACACCAGTACGGAGTTAGATTGTCTTTAATCAAATACTCAGGCAGAAAAAATGTATTGATTTAAACTCCCAGATATATTAATTAATTGGTATGAACAGATACAATTATTTTTTTTTATTATTCTAACAATTTTCGGGTATGTTCTAATATACGAACACCGAGTCAGGGTGAAATGAACTCCTTGGTTTATATGCGTCCAGTATGTCGCATTACTAGTAAATACAATATTAGTAATACCAATTCATTTTCAATTTTCTTGAGGTGACATTTCTTCATACGAGCAATGCCAGGAAAACGATTTTATTTCATTTTATTCATCATAAAAATATACCATTACAAGTGCATAGCCCAAGAAAGCTGATTTTTTTTTTAATGGGGTCCTGAAAATTCCCTTAAACGGCACTATTCTCTATATCTATATGGAAAACCACTGTGTAGGTGTCATGACCTTATTCTGGTTTGAATCTGTTTTCCTGATTTGATAGAAACTCCATCAAGTGTAACGAATCGCATCGAGTAATCAACCCATTGAATGAAACCATTTTCAGGGGAAATTAATATGTTTGCATTCATAATGGGTTCGGGTGCTATTCTTCTCCCAGGCGCTAAATAGCAGGTATTATTTCATCTCGTTTGAAATTCTTTGAGTTGTGTTGTGAAGGCATATTCTGTGAAATCATTCCATTAGTCAATCATTAGGGAATCAGAACACAATATCAGAATATTGTTCAATAATATTGGTAGGCCTACTGCTCCTCATGCTATTTTTTCTCCAACAAACATATAATGATAAATAATAATAATAGTGAATTTATATAGCGCTTTTTCCAGAGGATACAAAGCGCTGCTTAAAAAGACATACATTCAGCTACATTAGGAATGATAAAGATGGGTTTAAAGGTGTTTCTTGAAAAGGTTGAATATAATAATGATGATATTGGAAACAATGATTGATGACACTGCTACTACTGCTACTAATATTGATAATAATATTGTAATAACATTGATCATAACAATAGTAAAATTAAAATTATCATAATTCGTATGTTAGATCATGTTAATTTTGCATATTGTACTTACTTTAACTGTCCGTGATTTTATGAATGAATGAGGAAAATAAATATGAATGTAAATGAAAATCATTTCAAAATAGCAATTACAGTAATGACGATGAGAAGGAGAACAATTAAATTATAATGATAATAGTTTTATGTATTTTGCAAGAAGGTTGATACTAGGTAATGTAACTGCTTTGTTGATGTGTATTATCTCTGTTCAAACTATTCAATTTATATAAAAATAAATTGTAATTTGGGGTCACATTTTATCAAACACATTTGTAAGCAGTAAAGTTATTTGTAATGAGGAAAGTCTGTGAGCGAGGCAAACAAGTAGTAAACACAACGGCCTTGATTGACATGGGCACATATGGTAGGCGGGTAAAATAGACTAAATCGGAGAAACAACAAAATATGAAAATATGATTATTGATTTAGTAATTGTTAATTATGGACACGTGAAATTAAATGAAATGGAATGCAAGGGGCGTGATAATTGCATGAATCTATTACTCTTATTTGTATTCTATTTACCCATAGTATCTAACCAACATGCGCCTCTCTGTACATAAGAACATTTGTATTGTTTCATCGGCTTTTATTGGTATTCAATTAAAATCCGACATGTTAAGACTTGATTCAAATAAAAAGCATAAATAGTGATTTTGATATCAGCCAAAATCTGACATTGACGTTGAGCAGATAATACTCTGAGCACTCTGAAATTCATTATTTTTCGTCAAAGTCTGACTACCCTGAGGGACTCCACCACCAGGATATCATCAACCTTAGTGTTGCAACCGAAGTAAACATCAACAGAGAAATACTGTGCTTTCGTTTAAATGGCTGTGCCTCCATTAACAATTTGAGGCTGAATTTCTAAGTGAAGTCATTAAATCTGATTACTTCTGACAATCTTGAGTTTTGAAGAAAAAAAAAGGATCACAAAGTTTCCAATCGTCGTTAAGCATCGCCGTCCAACAGACTCAATTTTGAATTGTAGTTCAACGGCCTCCCAATGAAACTTCATTGCTTGGAGGGATAACGTCGATTGCTTGTTGGATACCCTGCTTGAATACTGTTAATATCAAACAAAAGTCAGCAAACGTCGTTCAGTATTCATTATTTATAACTTGATCAAACTTAATTGGTGAAAAACTGAGTTAACGATGATGGATGCAGCTGATAAGGATGGAGATGATATGAACTGTGCTGTTTGTATGGACAAGCTCTCAAGTGCAAGGTATCTCAAATGCTTCCATTCATTCTGCACTCGGTGCTTGAAACACTGCGTCCGCAACCTCAAGATCTCATGTCCACTCTGCCGTGACGTCACGAATGTGCCACGAGGCATCGAATCCTTGCTACCGAACCTCACAGCCAGTAGGAGGGTCAAAGGGGCCAGGGTTCGAGAGAGAATCGAGGGTAAGATCCAGGATAGTGGCTGCCAGTGTGGGTCCTGTAAGGAACTCGGTGCCATCTGTCTGGCCAAGTCCTACTGCGTGGACTGTGACTTGTTGATCTGTGATGCATGCGTTGAAGCTCATCAGCTGCTCAAGATGACACGAAGTCATCGAATAATCAGCGTCATTGACTTCCAGAATGGCTTACACCTTGAGGAAGAGGAAGGCACTCGTGAGATCGGTATTCTGGAGAGACGCTGTGAGAAACACAGATCAGCTCTTACCATGTTCTGTCGCCCGTGCCATCGGGCGGTCTGTGCGCGGTGTTTCGTAGATGAATCCTCGACTAAACACATCGACCACGAATGTGTTGATATCAGCGATGTTGGAGAAGAGTTAGCTGGGGAACTTAAGCAGCTACTCGGTAAGATCGATCAGAACCACTTTGATCGCGTCATCAACTCGTACAAGCAACGTCTACAGAGCACAGCGGACAAAGCTAAAGAACTTAAAACAAAGATCAACGAATCTGCTCAAAAGGAAGTAGCCTCTGTCTACGCCAAGATCGAAGCCAAGCGGGTTGACCTCACTGCTCGGGTTCTAGACATCGAAAAGGTGTCAAGCCAGAGGGTCACTTCCACGCTATCAGGAATCAGACGTGTCCGGGCACGTGCGGAGAAACTTGATGGCTATGCGAACGAGCTCTTGAAGACAGGTGGTCCAGCCGACATCCTGGCCGTCAAGGATACCGTGGTCGAACATCTGAAGGATATCCGCAGTGAGATGAGGAAGCTGACATCGGACGATTTGGCCGATGATCTCGATGGGTACTCGTTCACGTCCACGGAATGGATGTCAGCTAACTATGAGCCTGGGGTAGGACGTCTTGAATCACGAGGACAGGGTGACTGTTCCATGACTGGGGTGTTCAAGAGAAGAACATCTACAAGGACATCAAGAGCAGCTCAAAGAACACATTCTTCTCTACCCCGGATAACTAACACGCGATCCTTGGCTAATTAGCAATGTTGGACAAAACAGCTTCAGTTAGTTAGTTAGTTAGAATAAACCATTCAGGGAGTCATATCGTTAGGTTACAGTAACTGACTATCATACCAAGGAATTAGTTCTACTAATGGTAATTCTTTGATCATACAAAACAAACGATCTAACCGTTCGACTCATGTTGATAGATCTGCCCGTGTCCTGGTTGACCACGGTCGCGTATACTTAGGAAGACCAACCATATCTTGATTTAGGGAAGTCCAATTAAATCAAGAGATTGCAAAGCGGAAAAACTATTCACTTACGTTGCTGTGAAATAGTATTAAGACGAAATAATAATTTGCCAAACTAGAGCACACTCTGCTTATTTGTGCTTTCCGTTCGATTATGTTTTGCCTGGCTATGAGTAATGTTTTTGCCCCTTAATTTAGATTAGTAATTGTTCTTATAGCACCCGTTTTTTTTTTTTATAGATTATACAAGATTGAACTAGAGTTGAATAGTTGAAATGGATTTTAAATGGACTAGAGATTATCTTTGATTTCTTAGGTTTGCTCGTCCTTCGAAGTTCGAACAAACGCAGGGGACTTGGATATTAATATTTGAAAAATAAATCAAATTCATATAAAGGAAAAAGGAGACAACTGTTATCATTTTCTCCTCAAACACCAAAGGTCCACGTTTGAAATCCCCACAGTACGTTTGTAACTGACAAAGGCCTCATTATTTTCTTCACTAATTAAATTGACACATCAAGACATTTTCCCTTTCTTTCAAAGAAAGACTTTATTAAAATCATTGATAAACAGAAGCAAATCATGAACGAACACAAAACATATATATGTTATGGCTCAAATACAAATTAACATAATTTGTGTATGTCTCCATTTTTCTAACAATAAGATAAACTTGTTATTTTTTTGTACAAATCAATTTAACGGAATGGAACGATACTCTCTCGGCCTTGCGTTTACTAAAGTCGAAAATATATAGTACTTTACATATAGAAATATAAAATTAAATCTTGAATGTTCTCCACGCGGAAAACTAAATAGAAAACCCTTTTCCTTAATTTAAGGGCACTTTGTTATATAGAATTGAAATTTTAAACTATGGAATGTACTGGTGTGTTACGGGACAGTCCCAGAATAATTGTGAAATGGTTTCAACATCTGTTGAACAGAATGAACATAAATTAGACTCAGCTTTACCAATCAAATTGAGAAATGTGTTGACCCCAAGTATTCGATGTAGAATTCTAAATTGAAAATATCTCTATCTAGTAGAAAAGCAACATTTAAATGGAATAATATAGCTTTTCCTAATCTAGGTCAGGTTCAGCTAAAACAGCATTCCATTTTATTTGTGAAGTAGAAATCTTAAAGATATCTTCTACTGACATGCGATGAACATATTAACACATATCAGTTAGTAACTTTGTTTAAATGATTTAACAATTGTTCTTGGGGAGTTGCATTTTCAACTTGACGTTGCCAAACACTGGTTTTTCCACTCATTGAGTAAATCATAAAATATTGAATAATACATGTACTCAAGAAAATGATATATATTGAGTCATATTTCCGGAGGAATGCACCGTATGAATAGATATTTCATTGGTCGTCAAACAGATGTTGGATTTTAGTGATGCCTTTATCTATCCATTTTTCTTTAAACAACATTCCTACCTATTTCTACTAAAGAGTTATTTCCCAAATATTTGATTTTGAATATTAACATCAGTCAATGTGGGCGAAAATGTTCATGTGATCCATGAAACAAGTATTTCACGTCAAAAGATATTTTCAACAATACAAATTTTGGGGTCATCAAACTTTAAATTGCACAGCCAAAGTAAATATCCCTACAATTTCTATAAATATAAAAACAAAATTCCATTGACCAATATTTTTAACTTTGTATTTTTTTAGACCTGTAATAATTGAAGGCAAATGTAATATTTTCAACCCACCTTGATTATAATCCCCAATAATTGTTTGACGACTAATCTTATCTGGTTTTCCATCCCATATAAAAGAATACATCAAATATTCATTTTTTTTTCAGGCGGTTTGGGCAGAACCATCTCTATCTTGCTTTGATCATAATGTGACCTAGCATATAATTTTACTGTCTTTGTTTTTGGTTAGTTTTGTAGGACTTTGTAAAAAAAAAAAAAAAATAATAGTTCATTCATATATCAATGAATATTTGTACCTCACATGTTGGAGCATTAGAAAATATTTAATGATGTTCGATTAAGCAAGTTTGTAATAATCGTCGACATATTTTTTTTTTTTGTTTCTTTACTTTTTTTTTTTTTTTTTATATTTTTTTTTTTTGTTTCTTTACTTTTACTTATTTGTCTTCATATATCATGCTTGAATACTATTCTGTAACATAAATGAATTAATATATTGATAATGAGATTTATCAGTGATGGAGTAATGCATTATGCACGTTTCTTGCCATATCGTTGTGTGGTATTCCTTGAATGGGTTACTAAAAATTGACCAACCATACGTGGAATCCAGATGGCATACATTACTTGTTGCTACATTGGACAAGCCTCGTGCAAGTTTGGGGGTTGTTAAGAGCGGCCCTTGTGCACATAATGTATCAATACATCGGTCTATTGGAGAAAAAGAAATAGAATAAACATTTGGAGATTGAACCATGGGTGAAACAATTCATTCTACAATGAAGTGGTCTCATTGATAAAATGGATGACATATAGATTGTATTCATCCCCGCACCATCTGGTGGCGTGGAATTATTGACAAACACACCTTTAAATGTGGAATATGGCCAGATGTATGAATGAATAGAACACCATTCTAAAAGTATAGATGTGCATAATTTTCTATCAGGAATCGAAGCCCAAAGAGTTCCATCTCCCATAAATTGCGCAAAAGGCGCCATAACATGCCTTCACTTTTCCAAGATCAAACAATTTTTGCTGATCAAAATGAGCGATCGTGAAGAAATGATGACATTCCCTCTTTTGCTATTTATCGATACATTTCTTTCCCGATTTCCATTTTATGAAATTTAATATTTCTTGGGGGAAGGGGAAAGGGGGAGGGGAGGATGATTGTCAACAAATGTCAGATCCATGCATTCTCTCCTATATGAACCCAAGAACATTGCGTTCGACCTGATCTTTCGGAGATGGTTTATATCGTGTTGCTATTAGTGTAAATAGTTACGTTTAAGTTTTTATTACTATATAATACACATTACATTACTATATAATACACATACGAGTTTTGCCTCGTGTATATGACATAGGTTGGTAAGGAATTCCAAAACAGAATTGCATTGAAATAAAATGAATTTCCGATTTGGCCCGTGCGTTTTGGTAAAACAAAATTTAATTGGCTATGTCTGGTATTGTGTC
>BQKZ01001010.1:91092-109218 GCA_036244855.1 Temnopleurus reevesii
GGGGGGTAGGGGTGATATAGAGACAGAGGCTCCAACAATTTTTTTAAAATGGCAAATCTCATAAACATGGATCAATATGTAATAGAAAGCCTCCGATACCAATCGTATTTGTGGTAATTATATATTTATTTTTTCTACTAACGATCCGATTATCTTTATAATAATCATCGTCGTCAATTATCATCATCTTAAAGATCATCATCATCATCATCATCATCAACGTCATCAAAACATATTTTCCATCCTTATTGGTCACTATTGTTTGATGGAATGTCATTACTAGTATTCGCTCAATAGGCGGGTTTACTAATAGATTCAAAGTTTATGCATGCCTCAAACGCAAAGGTTGTTCTTGACAACTCGAGAGCTTGCCCCAGGCTTGCCCGACATAGCAACAAGTAATGTATGCAAACTGGATTCCAATTATTGTAGTCTTATTGTTATCAATCGGTCTATGGAATATCACGTAACTACGTTAAACGCACATAAATTTGAATATATAAGTAAACCCGCCTATTCGATTTAGTTCCATTAACCGTGAAACGGATCAAAACAAAATAACTCGCAACCAACAAAGCGGATCATTACCGTAATAATCAACTCGTTTAGTTTCATCAAAGTCACTCAGGGGACATTGTTAGTCATATTTATTGTTCAATGCCTCTGTATCAGTTTGATTCAAAGCTTTTAAGGCGTAAACAATAATGTGCTAAATGCACAAATTGTGTTTATAAAAGAAATGTCGATAAATAACTTTGATGAGGATTTTTGTAGCACATGATAACGGTGAGAATCAGCATAAAGATCACAAACTGGCAAAAAATGTACCAATTTCAAACCAGGATGCGGACTTCACTGTATTTAGAGAGGGAGAAAAGAGGGGTAACAAAGGGTGAGAATGAAAAAAAAAATAAAGAAAATTTTAGAAGAATAAGAGTCATACATAGGACAAAGATAATTATGACAAGGGGATATATGATGAATAATAAAGTGGATTGTACATGTAAAATGCCTAAAAGAGAAACAATTGTGTGTTTATGTGTGTAATGTGTGTATGTGATATGTGTGTGTTTGAGTGTGTGTTGTGTGTATTCAGTGTGTTTGAATTGCAGCAATTTTGTTTTCATATTAGAAGTTCTTCATCAATGAAATTCTGATTATAGAAAATAATAATTTTGCATGCAACATGGATCTTGTGCTCATATTTATGCAAATTTAAAATTTTGGAATTACCAAAAGTATCTACGAGATAGGATTTAAAAAAAACATGACCAAAATATATCACCAGAATAGTTTTGCTAATACACGCGCGTTTATATCAATATCATTATTCCAAATACGTTCAATAACATATAACGGGCATGAAGGACAGTGTTACCGCGGGGCCAAAAGGAGGAGGGGGTAATTCGCCTCCCCTCTCCCAGATTCGCCCAGTGTAACTAGAATCCTTTCTCACACATACAGTGACATCTATTGGACTGATTGGGGCAGTGCTCCTAAGATCGAGAAGGCATCCATGTCAGGAACCAGCAGGGAGATACTCATCACAGAGAATCTTAACTTTCCAAATGGAATCACCATTGATCCTACAGGTAAGCATTGAAACACGATTACATATCTCCCTTGGAGAAGCTTTTCAAAACTGAAAGAAAATTGCGTTTTAAATTTGACCTGTTAAAACTATACATTAATCCATGACAGACCATTTCTCGTGAACAAGTTTTTAAAAAGCAACTTTGTTTTACAAACAGCAGTAATGAAATACCCAATAACAAAAACAAAAACAAAAAACCCAAAATAGTTTCAGTCATGATGTGTTGAATAGGAAACAGCTATTGACACATCCCCTTAACAAAACTATCCCAGACCAATTGCTTTGCTAAGAAATGGAAGATTTTGTTGTTTAAATTTTGATGAAATCTATGATACAAAGATGTTTAATCTATGATACTAAAGTACTTAGATGAAACGAGTAGCTTTTCAATTCCCCTCCAAACAGAACGAATGCTGTACTGGTGTGACTCCAATCACCCTGACCAGAGCAAGATAGAGCAGTACAACCTGAGGACCAATGAACGTAGCTTGGTAGCGACCCTCCCAGCCCCGTCCCAACCCTACGGTGTGACCATCCACGGAGACTTCATCTACTGGTCTGATTGGGTTAAGAACGCTGTGTATCGAGTGGACCGCTTTGAGGAGAACCCCTTGTCTGAGGTGGTCGGTGAGGGCGTGATGCTAGGCATGCAGGGGATCACATCATCACAGGTCTTTGAAGTTGGTGAGGATCTTGAGGAAGCATGTCGTGAAAGAGATGCTTTAATATCTTTGTTGTTGCTGGTGGTGGTGGTGGTGGTGGTTGTGTAGTGGTAGTGGGGATGATGATCATGGTAATGGTGATGATAATAATGTAGTGTTTATGGTTATTAGTGAGTATTCTGATAATGTGGTGATGACTTTTATGGATATGATGGGGATGATAGGGGTGGTGATGATACTGCTGCTGTAGATGATGATGATTCTGATAACGGTATGGTTGATGTTGATGCCAGAAATAATCATGGTGATGATGATGGTGGTGATGATGATGATGATGGTGGTGGTGGTGGTGATGATACTGCTGCTGTAGATGATGGTGATTCTAATTAGTGTTGGTGATGTTGATGCCAGTAATTATCATGGGGATGGTGATGGTGATGATATGGCGATAATGGTGATGATGATGATGATGATGATGATGATGATGATGATGATGATAATGGTGATGATGATGATGATGATATATGGTGATGGTGATGATGGCCATAATGGTGATCTTGATGATGATGATGATGATGATGATGATAGTGATGATGATGAGAGATAGTGATGATATGATGATGATGATGATGATGATGGTGATGATGGTGATGATAATGATCATGGTGATGATGATGATGATGATGATGGTGGTGATGATGGACGATGGTGATGATGATGATGATGATGATGATGATGATGATTAATGAGGATGATGATGATGATGATGACGATGATGATAAATGATGATGATAAATGATAATGATAAATGATGATGATGATGATGATAATGATGATGATTATGATGGTGATGATGATGGTGATGATGATGATGAGGATGATAATGATGATAATGATGGTGATAATTATGATGATGATGTGGTGATGGTGATGATGATATTGATAAATGATGATGATGATCGATGATGATGATGGTGATGATAATGATAAATGATGACGATGATGCGCTGATGCTGATAAATGATGATGGTGATGATGATGATGATGATGATGATGATGATGATGATGATACTGATGCTGATCAATGATGATGATGATGATGCTGATGCTGATAAATGATGATGGTGATGATGATGATGATGATGATGATAATAATGATGACGATGATGCTGCTGATAATGATAAATGATGATGGTGATGATAATAATGATGATGACAATAATGTTGTTGATAGTTATGAGAGTGATGGTGTTGGTGATGATGGTTATCATGGTGATAATGATGTTTTTGAAGATGGTGATGAAAATGACAACTATGTCAGTGACATCTTGTTTTTTACTCCTCCTCAGTGACCACACTCGCACCTGAAGTCACGCAAGCTGGTACAGGAGAAAGAAGCGCAGTCCTTCCAGCTGTGATAGGTGCTATCGCCTTCATCGTCATCATCGTCATAGCTGCAGTGGTTGGTGTACTGTGCTTCAGAAGACGATCAAAAGAAAACAGGTACAAACATCTAGAAGTGTATCAGTGTGGGAAGATGACTATAATTGCAAACTATTTTATCATTTTTTAGCACTTTTTGTTCAATCATAATCTTTCAAATCTTTCAAATAAATGGTTATCTGTGGGAATGTTTACATTCTCTTACTTTCAAGCAGCTTCTTGCCTATAAATAAACAAGACTAAGGGCTGTCAAACTATAATTGTTTGACATAGATGCAGAAATGACAATCTCATGTGCGGCTGTACTGCATGCCTGGCTTTTGAAGTAAATGGTCAATACAACTTATGTGGTTCAAATGGATCAAAAGGGCCTATTACAATGATTTCATTGTGTTTTATTGAAGGATAGCAGTCAGTCAATATAAGGTTCTATTCAATCATTCATAATGACAAAAATACAGAACACAGAAGAAAACATCTGACATTGTTATGTCTTATAGGGGATGTCATATGGTGATTAGTACATGTATAAGACATTTAACGAAAACGACAAATTAACAAGTCACCAGCCAAATAGCTTTGCCATTTTCTGAAATATTTATTGCCTGACATTCCTGAAAATATTCTGTGTTTGGTCTATGTTCATATCCACAGTAGACTAGCTCATGGAGAACGAGGACGGTCCAACGATTACAGAGCCCGTCCACAACCTCCCAAGTGCGCTGAGGCGTCTCCTCCGCCCCTCCCCGGTGGCCACCCCAATGATGATCCACTCTACATGGACTTGGACAACTTCCGGCAGGACCCACCACCGCCTTACACCGAGCTGAACCTGAAACAAACAGCTGCTGAACAATCTTATGAGAACCCGACCTTTGATTCTAACGGAGGAGCAGCCTCGCCGACTCTATACGACATGCCTGATGGAATGGCACCGTCCCCTCCTCCAGCACCGCCTGGAGTGAGTCAAGAGCAGATAGCAGCAGCTGGGGGATACATGCCTTACTTGAAGAATAATTCTGAACAGGAGGGACTTTACATGACACCAGACGGGGCAGCAGGGACTACAGACTCACTTTATGAAGTGGCCAATGCATAGCCCCAGAAGAGACCTTATTTTCTGTAGTTTTGATCTTTGATTCATACAAATATCGTATCATTAGGGTTATAAAGACTGTCTTCACTTGAATACGTATCCTGAATCCTGGCTGAATATTGTAGCATATACAGTGTACTGCTTTCTATTGCACCTTCCATTTGAGGACATTCATGAAGGATTCCATGCATTCTGAGGGCCAAAGCTGGACAAAAGTGAGACACGTCCGAAACGCAAAATAGAGACTCCATATCTACTTGACAACTTGCATATATGGATATTAATGCTTTTGTACTTCCAGAGACATCTAATATAAGAACTTTTCTTGGATTGTTCATGATCATGGACTCTTTTGTCTCGTAATCATACCCTTTGAATGTTGTGGAATATATACCAAAATGACATTTCCGATTTTGTAAGCCTTTGCCATCATGTCTACACAAGTGGAAATCTAAATTTACAATCGGTGCAAGATCAAAGAAACTCACGAAAAATCAGAAATATGATTATGGTAACTATAATTGATCACCAGCTGTGGCGTACAGACACAGAATATGTGCGATATAGGTTACAGAGAGTTATGAAAAAAACTCACAGCGTCCAGCCAAGCTTCGAACCTGACAAATCTGGGTTACTAGACCAGTATCATAACCACTAGACCAGCAGAGTGCCTGGTGCATGTATTATTAATAACCCAATCAACCGGACACTTCACTTCGGTAGTTAGAGGTTCGAATGTCATCCGGTTGCTGTGAGCTTTTCCACATCTCCGGAAAACTTGTAACACACAGCTTATTGTAATAGCCTGGTTGGCAAAAAGAGAAGCTATTTAATTATGATTGAATATAGTGAACTTCTTCTACTAACTCACAAGTACATAGAAGACATTGAAGGCGATTGGCTGGTTTGTGTGAATGTCATTTCTGCGTCTGTGCCGCAGAACAGCTTTCAAAGTTCATGAACACTGGGCAGACTAGCTGTAAAGGCAAAGGTATGACTGAGCCTTCAGACTTCACAATCTAGCCAGGCAACAAGCATCATTCTGTCTGAGGATTTTACACAGGAGACAGCTGACAGAAATTTGTCCTAATTGTAACCTCAGACTTCGGCCATAATTTGCTGGCTTATGAGAAATGTAATCTTTTAAACACAATTTTTATGTACTGAATTGCGCTGGTCGTAAACAATTAATTTGCTGAGCAACGGATACATGTATTATAATTAACTGATATTGTTTACACAGGAATAATTTTTATGTTGAATATTGCAATGTTAGATCATGGGTATATATTTGTTTTTGTAGATACACGTAAATAAAAATGTATCAATAGTGGTTTCAAACCACGCTATTTGGTTGTCAATGGTGAGGGGCTTTTTTTCCGCAAAGTAGGGTACTATCAAATAGAAATTATGAGTTGAAATTGATCTGATAAAGATATGATTGCTTTACAAGACTAAAAAAAGTCTATAACAACTCTTTCTTAATCTTGAACTCACACGTGCCTATCAATAGAGTTTACTATTTGTATAGGATTTAGGGTTGTCAGACAGTGTAGTACAAACATAATGATGATTGAGGGACAGTAAGCTATTTCTAATTCACTATGTCTTTATTTGTGTCGTTCTGCTCTTGACAGAGTTATGTTTTTTTTTTTTATAGAACTGTATGATACTGTAGAATTAATATCTTATATGAATTTAGAATAAATACTATTTGCAACGACAAATTAAATGCATTTTGTACGACTTGCTATCAAATATATATTATGTCATGAATAAATGGCAATATTGACTTTGTATTCAAACGTTTTGAAACATCTTTTTTTTTCTTTTTTTTTTTTAAATTGATGATCACAATCTCATTTTTCTCATCATGAAAGTTCATATGTTGCGAATGATGTATTCAAGTTTGATTGGGGATTTTTTCTTTGATGGTTGTATTCGGGATACTCCTAGCTTTCCTCATTTTGTCCTAACACTCATTACAATCATTCTCCCACACGCAGGGGGTGTTGTTCAAAAGTGGCAATTGATCGCTAATCAACTACCAATCAGTTGAAATTGTAACACGCATAATATGCACTTCTGACAAGACGCGCATGAAACTATGATTTTGATTGGCGCGTTCCGATCAATAGTAACTTGTAGTCAATTACAACTTTTAAACAACACCCCCACAGTGTATCTAGTGAAAATGATTTTTACCGGATTATATCCGGAAAAGTTTTGTCATGTTGACAACAAAACACATAATTAATCCAATCTTAACTCATTGTCAGTATACAATTAAACATATTTATTCAATATAAAATACAGAAATTACTGATAGTATAGTTGTCAAATTTAAAATACTACAGTCTATTAGGGGAAAAAGACAAATAAATTAAAAATAATTGTATGAGATCATATAGATCTCATATTTGTTCAATTTGTTCTATTAAATAGGATCTCCTCATCCTCACTGTCAAATCACATAAACTAAGGCAAACATATCTCAAAGCATACACATCGTACCCATTCACGTGCAACCAATGTACTTCTCTGTATAAACTCAAGCCACTAGTAAATCAAAGGACAAATAACCCCGACAAAATAAACAACTACATGTTCATGCCTTCACAATTGCTCTACGAGACAAAAGAAAATTATTTAGCTTTCCTGTCATATAAGCCCTGGTCACATAGGATCCCGGAAGCAACACGATTCACCCCGACTCTTTGTTATTTCACAGTTAACTGCCTGCGAACAACGAGTCGGGGTGAATCGTGTTGCTTCCGGGGTCCTATGTGACCGGGGCATAAGCAAACATGTTTGACATATGTTGTATATTTCTTTTGTGAGCTAGAGCCATTATGAAGGTTTGAGTAATAGTAGTGGTTAATTTTGTCCAATTTCTTTGTCCCTTGATTTCACAGTATGAGCTACACATAGAGAGTTGCAATTAACAGCAAATCAGTTGCATATTGTAACACACATTTTCATTCGCGCATGATATATGCCTCTAACAAGACACGCATAAAACAATGATTTTGATTGGCAAGTTCCGATCAACTGCAACTTGCGATCAATTACAACTTTTGAACAACACCCCCTTAGAGTGCAGATCTTCTTGCATTTATAGGGCTATTGTAGCACTGATGAGGGTGAACATAGCAGAGGAGAGGCAATAACACTAGCAATATAATTAGCACTTTGGGTACAAGCTATTTTTGTTGCGAGATCAGCACACCATTTTCCACAGTGAAGAATATAAAACTTACAAGTTCAGAATCAACATTTGTTCATCAGATTTTTGGTAATATACAATATATAAACTTGTTATACACTACACCAATTACAAGGATATTGAAAGTAACTTGATAGAAAAATAGGAAATCATCCAATCTAGAATTTTAACTTGATATTTTGAACAAAAATAATTTCTTTGAAATAGATGCGTGTCACATTACTTAATATAATATTGAGCCTTAGATTTGAATATATACACAACTTGAGATCCAGAAGATTTTGTACAAATCGGAGGAGATGAAACTGTCTTGAAATTCATCCTGTAAAAGATCAAGAGTATTTACAATCATGCTGATCTTCTCTAAATTATATACCAGCAACAAAGAACAATCTTATGCTGAAGCATGCCTATTGGTGACATCTCGAATTGACAAGTGTTTGAATGTCTATACAATTCTTCATTTGAAGATTATCAATAAAGATTTACTCAGATTATACATTAACCTCAAATTTGCTACCAATTGATTTTAAGGCGAATTCACATCCTGAAACATTACATAAGTATGCTGCAAATAACCTTAGTGCTTTATGCAGGCAACAATCAATGGAATTCATAAACTGCAAAACACTCCAAGAAATTGCATATTTGTTCTAAATCTCATTCGTAGAAAGTTCATGCTTGACAAATATACAGATATCATCAATAAAAATATGAATAGTCTCCTGAAGCATTCATAATACTGACATACAATAATTGCCCTTGTTTGTAATTGCAGATGTATTTGTTCTTATATAGCTTAATCTATACAATCAAATTATAATCAAATCTAAATAAGAATCAAATCTAAATAATATTCCTCCTCTGCATCGGTTCGTACTAGACACAAAGAAAGAATGTACCTGGACTGTTTGATCTGAACAAGCTTTGACACATCAAGTACCAAGTTATATATATTGTAACACAGTTATAAACATGCAAATTTCAACAGTATACACCGCTATACGTAATTATAGTAAAAATTATATTTTGACACATAAAATAAGATACGATCTGTGGTCTTTACATATGTAATGTGGTCTTAAAATTATGATCTCAAATTCAATAAAGATCGTTGTCCATCCCATATGCATACATGTACATGACTGAGGGGGTGTTGCTCAAAAGTTGCAATTGATCGCAGTTGCATTTGATCGAAACGCGCCAATCAAAATCATTGATTCATGTGCGTCTTGTTAAATGCGCATACCGTGTGCAAATGAAAATACGTATTATAATTTGCAAAGTTGCAGTTGATTTGCAGTTGATTTTGAACAACACCCCCTAAGAATGCATACAATTCATTATGAGTTTCATTCAAGTTTGTCATCATCATCTTGTAATACTTAAAAAGAAAGATTATATGAACAATTTCCATGAAAAACATAACTGGGAATACATTATCTAAGACACTCAATTGAAACAACCAACACTGAACCTACATATATAGCTACATGTATGCATCAACCCCAACAATTTACTTGGCAAAGATTTCACTTAAAGAATGGAGGGGTTCATACATTTCAAATTTGACAGGTGACAACAATATCCTGGCAAGAAATAAATGAATAAGTTTGACACAATTTCAAGGATGGAAGTGGATAACAGTATATTTCATATCATCAATTGAAAATAATAACAACAATAGCCAGTTTCTTCTGATATTACATGTAGCTTGTTCTTTTATTTCTATTCCCTTTTGTTGGCAACGAAAGTTCATAAATAGGGAAAAAGACTCTTAAATGATAGTTGGCAACATCTTGTTCTATTATTTTATTTTTTTAACAAATACCAGAATATATCTTTAAGTATATTCACATGCCCCCTTCCGTGAAAAACAATCTGTAACACATGGAAAAGCCTTAGAATCCCATTTATTACATCATATATTCTAAAATTAGAATTATGTAAAAGCACAAAGCTACATCTAGTACGCTACAGAATAAGAGCAATCAATAACTCCCTGCCCAGTAAAAGCAATATAATGCACGAGTACATACAGTATTAATGCATAGTGTCGGCTGCATGTTATCCGTTGAGTGCAGAAAGATAATGGCATCCATTAGTGTTTGAAATCCACATTAAATGTCATATCCAGTATGTGATAGAGATATAGTTTAAAGACTGTGGCTGAGATCTAACAATTTATATAAAAGGCAATGTCAGAAACCATGCAGTATGAAATATGTGTTAAACTGTTTTGTTCATTTGAATGACTCTAATTTAATCCTACAAGTATACTTAGGTATAAGTTTGCTGGATTCAAAATGAATAAAATGTTCTTGAATGGAGAGAGATTACAGAAAGTGAAAGAGGGAAAGATCATCTACATGTATAAAATGTATGATAGAGGATGCATGATATGGAGACCATATTTGATTTTACCCATATATTCTCTTCTCAAACATTATTACATGTAGGACAGATTGATTGGTTGTTGACAACTGTATCTGTGGCAACGAGGAGTGCAACACTTAGTGCGATACTCATGCACCTTATCTGTTATGCACACAAAGTGACCAAAGCTAAAATCAAGGGGTAATCAAAATGCATTTAACAGTCTATTTGACTAGTCTGAGTAAATTTTATAATTCCGTTCTACCTGTCATCACTGACATTCACTTGCAAGTTTTAGACCATTTTCCCCATTCTAATGAGCAGAATACAGAGCAGTGTCCTCTGATCGCATCAGAATTTCATGTGAAAGGTACACTGAAAGCTTCTAGAAGTTAAAAGCTCATTAAACAAATCAGCTCTCGCAAAAAGAATAATGAGGGTAATTCATTAATTTGAGAAATTGCATCTAACCAAAGACCCAAGGCTGTCATTAAAAATGCATTCTAACCTTGGCATCTAAATACCCCAGTTTTCACAATGTACATGTACGTAATTTTTTTTTGTGAGAGCTGATTAGATTAATGAGCTTTTAACTAGTACTGTAGTAGGCTTTCAGTGAACATGAAATTCTGACATGATCACAGGACATACACTGCTCATGATATGCACAAGGTGCAGTTTGGAAAACAGACCATTGGCAAATTGTGAAACCAAAGTTTTGTGAGGTAGACTAGTTTTGTCCAGTAAGAGAACTACGTCATAACACATGCAATAAATTAAGGTTTGGTCTCTGGTACAAACACTGGTCTGGTCTGGGTGTTTCATGCCATGTTGGTATCTGTGAGAATAATGTTCAAACTAGCTTCCACAGTTAAACNCCCCCCCCCCAAGAAAATCAGAATAAATCCCAAGAGAATGCTCAATCACAGAGATGCCAACCGTTTCGGAATATGCTTGAGGTTAAAATAAAAATATGAATATATAAACAGCTGAACAAAAAGTGCTCAAGGTAAAACATTACATCAGTAACAATACTCTAATAAAGCCATTCCCTTTTGATGAAAGCCTTGTATTCATATGGAAAGAAACCTCATATTCCAGAACGGTTAGCATCTCTGCGATTACTTAACACCTACACTCTTCATGTAAAATTTAAATTTACCATACAATATACCACATCCACAATAACAATGATCTCTGATTACATGAACGTTGGCACTTGATGGGCATCTACAAGGATTATGTTACCGATGATGATTCCGTGACTAATATTGATATTATTGATAGTAAACCTAGTGATATACCAATGCAAGTGACAGATTTGTAAAGTCTTTATCTCTAATGCATGCTCTCTCGTCTCGAGTATAATGATAATTTGAATTTGAAAACAAATCTAAAAGAGTAAAAGTGATCATAATCACTTTGGATCCAACTTTGAAAAATAGATTGTCAAATGGAATTTTCCATACCCAGAATTGGAATCAGTTTTTAAGAGATAATTAAAAATATAAAAGCATTGCTTACAACAAGCGCACTTCCAAATTTACATGTACAAGAGCATACGTAAGTGTAGAATCTGCATTTTGTACAACTTTTAAATCTGTTGTATCCGTTAGCAACGCAAACAATGTCAATCTGCACAGTGGACAATAGCAAGTTTATTGTGTGCCCGAATGTTGAAATCAAAACCCCAATCCTAAAAGGTAAAGACTCAAAGCCTCAGGTAAAGACCAAGACCAAAGCATTAATTGATAAAGACAAAAAAACAATTGGATAAAAATAATCAAGAAGGAGATTCATCATACAATCAATGGTCATGAAATTATGCCTGTTTTATGAATAGTGAACCTTCTTGTTGATTTGATAAATGGTCTGAACCTTGGCTTTGAGGCTTAACACCTCTACAAGGCATCAACAGTCAGCTTTTTGCAGAAATCAACACTTCTTTACGAAAAAACCCACCAGAATAGAAATATCACTCGGTAATCATTGTCAAACACCAAAGCAGTCTAATAAAAATGCAACTAAAGTTGATTTAGAAATCAAATGCAAGTTATTCACTTTCAAACAGTTGCCCGCGGATCAACCATATTGTGCTGATCAACTGTAGCAATCAATACCAACTTTCTTGCAACACCATCTATCCAGATCTACCACATATAGAAAGCCTGTATTTGCCACATGTAAAGCAGCTACTCCATGCATGGAACATGAGTGAAGGCATTCATACTGGACATCCAATACCACTTCTTTCACTCTCTAATCATGGCTGATGTTCCCATATTGACTGTCTTTGGTTTGATCATTGTGCTGACAACGTAGGACGTGATCTGTGGATCTGTTGGTATTCTTGTGGAGTCATGTGTAGATCATGTCCTGGTTTGACTGCTCTTCACAAATAGTGGTGCCAAATCAAGACATGCTAGCCAAAATTCAAATTCCTTATTTTTTTCTTCAAATCTTTAATCACTTCACAAGTGGATTCTAAGACTTATAAATGTCTACAATAAATAAAGACTGCCATCATACCATCATACATCATACCTATTACCTCTGATAACATCTAGTTTATATCCATCTTCATCTATTCATTGCCTTCGTTTACTACAAAATTTGCCTTTGGTATACATGTAGAGTACAAAACATGTAGAAGTGTATGGCATATTTACCTTGCTATCTATTTAGAAAATTGATAAGAAAAGTTGGTTTGAAAAAAAGAGGTAGATGTATGATGGGAACTATGGAGTTTGGTATCACCTATACATATGTAATAAGCAAAGAATATGATATTAGCTTGGCATCCTACATATGACTTGTTCCTTGATTTGACCGTCAAGATGAATGGGGCACAGGAATCACATGAAAAGACCTTGGCCTCACTCTGTTCTCTTGATATCAGTGAAGAAGTGCCTGGATTTGACTTGCAGATACCTTCCCTGTATTACAAACAAACAAACACACCAAAATATTACTCATTAATAATGATAATAAACATAACATATCAAGTTATCTTCTATGTATTATCTGATTTGTAAGAAATGTCTAGTAAGGCCTCATATTTTGGGATGATAAAACCTTGCTAGTCATGACTTAAACCTGTACTGTGCTGTCCTCTATCTAAACAATGTAAATTTACCAGCTGTTCCTTGCTATTCAGAAGCATATGAGTGCTGCACTGATGAGGCCAGGTTCATCATATTGCACTTGTGGGATGCTTGTGGACTGTCTTATTTACGTTAAGAATTGTAAAGCCCTATATAAAATTATTGCTAATAATCATGATCAAACTTTAAGGCAATCCATTGATCTGCGTGTACTAACAATCATGGATTCAAACTGTACACTATCTTTGTAACAGAGATATTAAATAAGCTCTTTTTAACTGATATATTATTATCTTTCAAAGTTTAATGCTCCGGTGATTCCAGAGGCTTGTCTTTTATTTGAAGAATCTTTCAAATATGTGGACTAACATTAAACAAATGGAGCTGAAACTAAATGAATGAATAACCACATTATTGTAATGTGTTCCAGGTACTCATGGTAGACCAACATTGTCAATTAGGCTAACCTGATGAAATATGAATAAATGAATAATCAAATAACAAAAAATAATGCATCCGGCATCACCTTACGGTGGCAGAAGCATAAAAGACGTGTCAATATTCAATATGAAGATTCCCCTTTGTTTCAAAGTCATTTATAATCCAACTAAAAATAAATAAATTAACTAAAATTCTCATTTATTTGTCAGAATTAAATCAATACTTGGTTTACTATTCCATACCAAATGCAGTCCAACCTGTAATAGTAGTCACCTGCCTACAGTGGTAAACTAAATCAGTTCCCACAAAATCAAAATGTGCATTACAGAACCCGACTACAGAGGTTACCTGTCTACAGTAGGTACTTTTTGTTTTTCATTGGGTGGTCACTTTAGGCAGGTTTGACCTTATTATCAAACTTTGTAATGGTTCAAATACTTTCATGCATGAGTATTATTACCTGGTACAATGGTACACTTGAAGACGGGTAGCCTGGTCTGATACTTGTGTAAGCTGCTCACATTAGGTTCCTGACCACCAAACACATAGAGATGAACAGGGATGGGTAGATGATGATGATTGCTCTTTCCACTCAAGACGTCTCCGGTGGGTCCTGCCATGTCAGACTCCATAGCTTTGGCATAGAGAGAGTGATCAGTCTGAGATCGTTTCTTGAGGGCAGGGCGCTTCACGGTGGGACTGCTAGGCTCTTTGGGGTGTGGGTGGGGTGCAAATACCTGCTCGCGTTTCTGCATGATTAGTGTTGCCATGTTAGGCAAATCGGTGAGGGATCGATGTCTTTCGTCAAAGGAATTCTCGATGATCAGTTTGTGGTTAGTTAAACTGTTTGATCGTGGACGGCATTGCACGTTCAAGTTATCGTCTGTGACTGTGAACCCATTGTTCACGAATGCAAAGCGCTCATATGACCGCGATATGTTCTTCAAATTCATGTCATCTGTGGAGTTACTTAGAAGTGGAATTTCATCTGATTTAGATTTGGGCAGCACATGTATAATTTGTGGTTCTTTGTTCTTTCTACGTTTATTGCACACAGCATTCCCGGTGGCGCTTGCATTCCCAAATCCATGCGAGCGGCTGACATAAGTTCGTGCCTTTTGTGTTTTGTCATAGTCCTCCACACTCACCCTAGGTATGGTGGGCACGGACTTGTCCTGAGCATTGTCTGTTCTATTAAGATTCAACCCATCAAGATCTGTTAATAACACATCTCCATAGAAAGACGTCTGAGCTACTTCATCATCAACTGGACTCTCACAATCTGATCCTACCGGTGTCACTCTAGTTTTCCTAAAAGTCTTCACGCTCAGATCAGATTTCTCCCTCGTTTCCCCCTCCAGGAGATTCTCTCTGCTAGAGTTTAACATTTCACTGACAGGAACAAAAATCCTTGAGTTGTAAACATTCTCATTCTCATCGATAAAATCATCCGTATATGTCTCTTCCCCAGCAACATCCTTGTTCAGCATCATCACTACGTCACCATGGATACCATCATCAACAGGAGTAGTCGGCCCGCTGGTCTGCCCATCACCGGGATGAACACGGTTCTTAAAGACCCTCTCCTTGATACCAGCCCTGGTTTCTATGGAGTAAGGAGGAGAGGAGTGAGGGCGAGGGTGAGGCTTGACATGTAGGGATGACAAGCTGGGGCGCTGGCCTTGGAGGAATGGTGCCGAGAGGGACCGCTCATCCTGCGGAGCATAGAGGGCGCCAGACTGAGGGATGTCCATCTCCAGGGTTTGGTGGATTGTCGGTGAAGGGATGATACTACCTTTGAAAGGTATCTTGGTCCAACTCTCTGAACCTGAAGAAGAAGGGAAATGAAGAAGAATCAATGCTTTGCCATTTAAAAAAACTGCAAAAATACCCTACATGTACCAGACTGATTCAGTCCCTAATAGCATTCTAGACATCTTTGATATTTCATATAAATTGGACCTACATGTACATGTATAATCAATGAGTGATACACAGCAGGATCAAAATCAAAGATTGTTATTTTCTTTGAACAAAGCTGATGGGAATTAGCTATAACCACATTTAATAATGAGCGTGTTATCATAATCAACTATTGTAGTTGACAGTGAATGATGTACCCCTTCAATATTGATTATATTTAAATCAATTATAATTGATATCATACTCACTGTAACTAAAGATCCATAGATCACTCCTGAAAGCCCCTGCTGAATCCTCACCCCCATAGACCATCATTGAGTCCCCTAGAGATAGGGCAGAGTGTCCATGGAGTGCTGGGGGTCCTTGCCAGAAACGAACCTTACTCCATTGTCTTGTCCCTGTTTCATATAAAATTGCAATATTATAGATTAACAAATTCGTTTATCATATGTCATCAAATTTATCTCTGCATCCTTGATATATTTTTAATTTGAGTACAAATAAAAGTGTTTTTTTTACTAGAATCTAGATGTCTAAGTTGACAAGAATTTTCGCAACTAATGAGAATGATTTGAATCCTGTATTTCAAAGGGATAACTTTAATAGGTACTATGAAACATGCCATTCAACGTCTAGATCAGTTTTGGCAGAGAAGACGCTTCGGATAATTTAACTACTTTGTGAACTGCAGAATGAATATTACTAAAATTCCGTTTTTCAAGAGCAAATAAGAGCATGTTCATAGTTTGCTTGAATAAAATCAACCTAGAAATGGCTTAATTATTGAGAAACAAATATGACTCGTGTCGCTATCCCCAACACAACAACATCACTTAATGTGTAAAATGAATGCGAACTCATATGCCTCACAAAATAGTAACGGACACGCTATCCATCCCGCCCCTGTCGGCCTGCGATAGATTCATTTAGCGATCCGTAGGAATAACGGCCGATTGGCATTCTCAAATTAAAATACACCAGAGTACCTGCAAAGATCTTCTCCTAATTTCGTACACAATTATGATTAAGCATTTAAAGCAATTTGTTAATACATCAGCTTGTTTTCGCATGAATTTCTGCATCTGAACCATTACTAATCTATGCCTTTAAATATGAATAGTTGCGAAACATGTGATCCATCACATCAAAATCAGACAAAGAATTCGATGAGCTTCTTTTTGAGACATTCAATCAGCTTCATACATTAAGTATAAAGTGAGAAACAAGGATTACCCCAAAGTATGTCGAGAAGGCTTCTGAAGCTTTCCAATTCAACAAAGGCCAAAGTATCCATTGCTAAACTGGAACAAAAGTGACTTTTCCTGATTCTATACCGCTGAGGCGAAAGTTTTGTTAGTACTTTTTGACCAACTGACTGCAAAAAATAAACACTCGCAGGAACACCGCTGTTCATGCTCATTCTGATTACCTCATGTGCATGATTTCTCATTCATTTGAAGTTTATTTTCCTTTACCCCCATTTTCTCTGACGTCAGATTAGCAACTGCTGTCTAATTTCTAAATGACAAGTCACACAAGTCTATTATCTTATTTATGCTTTTGCAAGCTTTAAATCATACACATACATCTTTATTGAATTCAAGCTTCTTACAGCTCAGGCCAGTGTTTCACTAAATCATTCTTAAAGTTACGCATGACTTTACGAAAGAGTGGAGTATGTTAACGAGTGCAATACACATCAGCACAAGAGAGAATACCAGTTATGCGTAAAGTCGTTCTTTAAGTCTATCATAACTTGGTGAAACAACACCCAGGATCTTTAACTTCTGGCTTACAGAATGCAACAAGAAGGATGAACTTACGAAAATTCCATTTCCACATGTCTTTGAGAAGCTGTAGATTGTTGCTTCCACCATAGACATACATATCCTCATCATGCATGACGGCTGAATGTCCATTCCTGGGAGCAGGGATAGGATCGTCCTTGCCATATACCATTGTGTGCCAATATAAACTTTCTGTTTAGAGAGAGAGATGAGAAATAAGAGATAAGGTATCAATTTGGGTTCTTTCTGGATTGCTTATTGAAATAATTTTTGCGTTATCCCAACATGGATAAACACTGATTGATAGTGCATATCCGAGATGCTGTGAAAATAAAATTCCAAGGAAAATTCCCAGGCATACTCTGCTAGGAATCAAAACCATGTCCTGCCGATGACAAGACAGGTGTCTTACCACTAGACATCAAGCAGCTAACTTTTGACGGGTTTGATTCCAATGATAAATGTAGGTCCTGC
>BQKZ01001011.1:0-21311 GCA_036244855.1 Temnopleurus reevesii
ATCATCATCTATAGGGGGTGTTGGTACAAAGTTGCAATTGATAACAAATATATTGCACATCAGTTGAAAATTAGTTCGCACATTTTCATTCACACACTGTCAGCGCTTTGGACAAGAGACATATGAAACAATGATTATGATTAGCATATGGCAAGCTTGATCGCAAGTTGAACGCAGCACCCCAGTAAATAACATTGTCAAATCAGCAGCATAATAATCATCCAATAATCCAGGCAACCATATTTCGTATCATAGCACATATGAACTAAAATTGAGATGTTCATGTAGTTCTTCTGAAAGCAGAGCAACTATCATCAAGTAAACCACTCTCAAAATCCCTTTTCAACTTCCACTAAAAGCTCTGACCCTGACCTAGAGTAATCCACACTGACCATGACCCAAAGTAGACTACATGCATAACCCTGATAGAAGAGTGCATTGACCTTTCAATAGTGCATTGACCTCTAAATGATTGACCTGGAATAAACTTTGAGGCAGTTCTATCCTAAAGTATGTATTGTATGTTATTTAACTAGGTCTATTGGTATATTTGACACTCCGGAAAGTGTGTATTTATCAAAATTTCTTGAAATTTAATTTTATAAAACCATGACAAAACTTTGCTTATAAAGAAATGAGCATTCATTCAAAAAAGAATTAAAAACAAAACAAATCATAGCAGCAGATGCAAAGCGGACCAAAAATTGTATTCTTAATACTTTACACTATATAGTCAAACCAGAAACAGAATAAAAGTTAGATTACTTTGATAATAAACACACAATATTGCATAAAAATGGTGAAAATCATCTTTCTCAAAATACATACTAGGCCTTGAGCTGCTAAATAATAAAATGACAACAGGCTGAAAATATCATGAAACAGATACTGACAGAAAAAGAAAAGGAGACAAACTTCAAATTGACATGTAATGACAACAATTGATATATGATTACTGTCAATGGACTAATCAACATACTGTATAATTACAACTAATATCTACCATGAAACACAAACCTTGCAGGAATTGATGATACCAGTAGAAGTTGTATGTTTCCAAGAAATATTAAAACTGTATGTGACTCCCTCACCGAGGCATTAAAGTTTGATAAGCATGAGCGATTAGATTAGGGTCCAACGTCAGGTTCGAGATCCAGAATAAGAAATGACGCATTGTCTTGAAGCTTGGCATAGGAAAGCAGGGCCGATTGCTTGAAATGGTCTTGGCTATCCTCTTCTTGCCAAGATGTCTTGACTTCTTGTGCCACTCTCGTAACATAGACATTAGCGTTGATATGACTATGTTAAGATGGTGGCGCAATAACTGAAGACGTCTTAGCATGAAGAGGATAGCTAAGACTATTTCGTGCAATTGGCCCCAGGTTTAACAGAGCCCTAAGCATCCAATTTCCTAACAAATCTCAACCTAGCCAAACAATAACAGTGTAGTGTTGCTGACAGATCTCCGATGAATGAAGCTATGCACAGAGAAGCTCTGTTAGAAAACCCCTGTCACATTGTGGTGGATTTGGAAAATTGGTCCTGGGCCCCCGTAATATACAGGTTTGCAATTAATAGCTATTTGATTTTGCGATCAATTGCAAACTTTAGTACATGATTTGCCAACTGGTCCAGTTGAGGACTCTGTGTTCTAATAGCACATACATCTGAATATCCTTGCCCTGAACACCAAGGGACTATAACACTCAACCACAGAGCCTTTTCAAGAGCCTTTTCAAGAAACACCTCAAAACCCATCTTTATAATTCGTAATGTAGCTTTTTTTTTTTTAATATGTCTTTTTAAGCAGCGCTTTGTATCCTCTGGAAAAAGCGCTATATAAATTCAATTATTATTATCATTATTATTATTATGTACCCCTCTGATCACACATATCCCTCTGACCGCGACTCAACACAATGGGTAAGGACTCTGCGGTTAAGTCCTATGCAGTCCCTGTGTGTTCAGTGCAAGACAATAGACAGAGGTGGGTGCTATCAGAACATGCAGAGCCCTCAACTGGACTATAAAGCGGTCCCAGAGTTGCCCTTGTTGGTGTAACATTAGACCAGCTTCATCACAAACCACAATCCCCAATTACATACTGGGGCCCCACAATGTTGTGTCTACACATGGGCAAAGCTCTTGTTAAAAACTTGTATTCAGTTTGGCATAAGATGATGCCCTGTTTCTTTCACAGAACATTTGCCATGCTAATTACTCCCAGCTTCCAGAAACAGAGAAGCTGGAAGGTGTTTCATCAACTTACGAAAGACTTTTAGAACGACTTCATGCACAACTAGTATCAGTTCTTGTGCTGAATGATCCAGAATCTATGTGAATGACCTTCGTTAACATACTCCTGTCTCTTATAGTCTTTTATAAAGTCTTGCGTTACTTTAAGAACAATTTGGTGAAACAGCGCTCCGGAATGTACTGGTAATTCAGTGGTGTTCCGCGGCCCAAGTTCAGCCCCAAGACACCATCTGGAAGCAGTATGGCGAGGGCATCAGTCAAACTTTAAAAAAAAAGGTGTTTTCACATAAATATTTTAAGGCACCTCCAAGGTTGGACTACACTCACTTACGGGCAAAGGTGTAGCAGGGGTCCTAAGCCTCGTCTCATTTGCTATTAAGCTTACAATGAAGTTTCTGTATGTTTCTGGGACTGTTTATTTACGTATGAAGTAATTGCCAACCTATGCATCTGGAGAGCAAAAGAAGTTGAAATGTTTTCACTTTTTAGCTAAATAGTATCTGAATAGGCCTATCATCATTGGTCACATGTTCATGAGTGATCTGCAAGCAGACCAAATCATTCGGCTTTTTTTTTCAGTCGTCTATGGAAGAAATGTCTTCTTGAGGAAAGACTTATACCGCGACAAACATTTCTGCCTAATAAATTATCAAAATGTATCTGTGCTTGCAGAATAAGCTTTAAAACCAACATCATCCTCGCAGAACAGCAAAGTGTGAGGTCCCGAAACAAACATGTAATTGACATTTGAAGTTAACATGATTAGCATAGCTGACAGGTAATAGAATCCAAATGGAAGAATAGGTCTCAATAACCAAACGCTATTAATAAAATATTACAAGTCATTAAGTTCGCGTTGGAACTCCAAATATTATGCCCCGGTCACATAGAGCAATACGATTCACCCCCAACTCATTGTTCTGAGGCAGTTAACTGTGAATTAACAAAGAGTCAGGGTGAATCGTGTTGCTTCCAGGGTCCTACGTGACCGGGGCTATACTGGGGGGAAGCAATGCCATGGTCTTGGCGAGTAACGTCAAGGCACTCAACGAACATTCAAAAATGCATACCTACATGACTGATTAAATGTTTTGACATATAATTCATGTTCCATGAATTGAAGGCACATAACATTCACTATTTTAAACCTGGCTGCAGATCAAAAGACACCAATGAATGCATTCAAGTGCACAGTAGAACCTCCAAGCAGAAATCAATCCCAGGCCATACAAGGCCAGGCCTTGAACTACTGGCCTAAATGCCCATCTTGCTGGCCGATGAGAATCTTGTTCCCTTTCTTTCTTCATTTGTGCTATGTTGTAGTAATGTTTCACACCCCTAAAAATGACCTTGCCCTTCCATATCAATTTTGAGGATTTTTTTTCTTTAAGACCTTGGACTAAAAAGGTCACCTGTCAATTGAGACCTGTCAATTGAGGCCAGCTCAATAGTATCTATCGAATCCAAAATACATTTTTCAGAACCTGTCCATAAACACCAAATTCCTGTAATGGCCCCTTTTGGTTTTTTACTCCAGACATCCAGTCGAGATATTTGTCATGGGATCAAGTATGTATTGCTGTTGGGATATTCAATTTTCAAAGTTTGCCCTCTTTTTTGTCCTTCGATCCTCCCCCCCCCCCCAACCACCAAACTCTTTACCATACCATTCCCTTCACCCTTCCATCCTCTGAGACAGCCCCCCCCCCCCCCCCCCCCCCCCCCCCCCCCCCCCCCCCCCCCCCCCCCCCCCCCCCCCCCACCCCCCAAACTCTTTTCCATCCCATTCCCTTCCCCCCCCCCCCCCCTGAGACAGCCCCCCCCCCCCCCTTTCCGCCCTCATCATCCTATCCCTCTAAACCCAGCATAATGATAATGCAAAGCACCTTGTGCACTCAGCAGAGTGGATACTTACACTAATGTATATAAACTGCATCCATTAATATTATTATTGTTATAGAGAATCTCCAATGCACAAAATATGCACAACTTACTACATTTTTCTCTCCACTTCCTTTTACAATTTTTCTTGTATTTTTCCTGTTTACTAAAATTTTCATGAACATACATTCTAAATTCATGTTTGAACAAGGCCTAACACTTCACCCAGTCTAAGCTGCTATAAGCCCAGTTTGTGAAAGGATGAGATCTGACTATCTATGCTCCCATACAGTTTACCTAACCTACATTATTAGTTTACACATCCAGACCCTGTGTACACAAGATTCAATCACCTGGCTCCATCTGGGGTGTAGTAGTCTCAATATTCAGACTCAAAAGTTAAACAAATCTGAATACAAATCTTAATAATGCAATCACATGTAGAGGTCTCTTAATTCTATCTGTGGTGAATAAAACCATTGAGGTGTAGTGGTTCTGACTCTCATTTATCAACTAGAAGGTAGCAATTGGTTCAATACTCATGACTTTAAAATATAATAATGCAATTCATATGATGCATTTATCCACTCTGTTGAGTGGTCAATCATTCCTGCCAGGCGCCCATTTTTCACATCACCTGGGTCGAGAGCAGCACAATATGGATGAATTTATTGCTGAAGGAAATTAATGCCACAAGTGGGATTCAAACCTATGACGCTCTAGTTCAAAGGCAAGAACCACTACACCATGATGCCTCCAGATATAATTCATTCAGCTATAATGTAAGACTAACACATTGTCACCCCAACCCAAGTTTATCAAGAAATTTACCCCCTCTGCACACAGATCCCTTTACCGTTGAACTAGATTGGGCAAAGCTGATTAAACATGATAGGCTTTCAGCCAAACCAGCTACTTTTGAACAGGAGAGCCATTCACACCAATGAATAAATTATTCTTCATAATAATAATGATAATAATAATAGTACTAGGCTACTTGTATAGCAAACAGGTCCACCTTTCGATGCTCATGGCGCTTTTATTAGAAAAGAAAAGTTAATGAAGACAATACAAATGGAAGTGAATATACTGGACACAAAACAGGTATTGAAATATTATGATGAAACAAACAAGTAGGTTTTAAGTTGGGATTTGAATGCTTCTGTTGAAGATAGCTGGCGTAATTGGGGAGGGAGCTCGTTCCACAATTTTGGGCCAATCACTGAAAAAGCCCGATCACCGATACAATGTGTAGTTCTCGGAATATTTAACAGCAGTGATGATGAGCGGAGATGTCTTGTAGATTTGTACTTTGGACTTGAATTTTGCAAGTATACAGGGGAAGGACCGTACATAGCATAAAAGTGAAACAGCACCCTAAAGGCACTCTTTTCTGAATGTTCACAATGTCTCCAACTGATTTACATGTACATACTATCCCTGGGCTACATGATTTTCTTAAGTTTGTTTTGTGGTGTCTTTTTTGTGTGTTTTTTTTAAACATATTTCTAACAATTTTTTTTTTAATCAGGAGGGTTGGAAGTGAGAAATTGTGTGTGCCATATGAACTTCGTTGGATAAAAGTTATGCTTTTGGACATACAATGTACTGATTGATACTGGTATATCATTTCTACAGCTAATCCTGATTACACTGGTAGGATTCTAGCAACCCTCTCTCATCAATTTCATTGAAATCTTTATCTAATCATGATTTTTTTATATTATAAATCTGGAAAATGCGTCACGCAGCACTGTGTGATTTATTTGAGTTTATTGGCATGTATAAATGGGGATGTAGGCAAAAGAAGAGGTTGCATTGGACATTGACAAAGTGAGTAGGTACACATGCTTTATCAATGTCACGACTTCAAGTCTTTTACTTACTTTGTACTGTCAGTTTCACTCTGATTTTAAAGGCAGTAAAACCAGCGTTGATTTCTGAATTTTTATTACAAGACCCGTACAGGCGGTGTTTCACCAAGTTACAAATCAATTTATGCCCTACAAAATAAATGAATAAAAAATTTAAAAAGTGACAAGTATTGGGACTGTTGCACAGCTCCTTTCGAAATGACATCAAGATAACTTGGAAGCAGCATATGAAAGAGCTTTACAGTCCTCCCCCTGACAAAAAAAACCCATGCCATGGAAATATTAGTCCTGTTATTTGCACTTCTCCCTAAGTTGTAGAGCATTTCCCTGGGCCAAAATATTGGAAAAGAGAAGTGTAATAGAAGTTAAGATCATCATCGTTATTGCTTTGATTTGGATGCCCATATCTACCAAAGGGTTGAAATCTCTAGCATCGAAAGGCTTACGGAGTGCTTTGAATTTATTCTAGCCCAGATTGCAAGCCCTGCAGAGATATCTGCCAGGGTTGAAGATTCTGGCATCGAAAAGCTTAAAGAACACACTGAATCTTTTCTAGCCCATATTGCAAGCCCCGGCAGAGATTTCTGCCAGGGTTGAAAACTCTAGCATCAAAAGGGTTAAAAAGCACAGAGAATCTATTCTGGCCCATATTGCAAGCCCGGCAGGGACCCGACACAAAACCTCTCCCACAATGTCCAGCTGATCTTAATTGCTCTTCAAACATACGCTGCACCGTGGTCGATCCGGACGAAGCGCTAGAGCAAACAGGCGATCGTGTCCGTGCACCGAAAGAGCGTGCAGCGGATTAATCAACCAATCGGGCAGCTGGTATTCCATCCCTTGTACCAACTTCGCTGGGATGATCAAATCATTTTCCAATCAAACTCATTCGGTCTGAATTACTTCGGAGTGAAATGAAGCTTATTTGCTATTCAATGATATTGTATATTGTGTGACGTAAAACCAAGTGGGAGTAATGCAGATGTGTAAAGGTGAATGGCCTTTTAAATTGTGATATAACCCGAAGTTGCCACAAATGATTAATCAATGAGAAAAATTGATGATTGCAGATATATTCGTTTTATCAAGAATAATATCCAGTCATTCCATGTTTTATGAAAGACCATTTCGTGTCAAATATTTAAAGAAGAATAATGAACATGGGTAAAAAATAGCAATACTTTAGGAGCAGATTCCTATTTGGAAGACCTTTTGGAGTCGATATTGGCAATGCTAATAGCTTAATATTCAATCTATCATTATAATTCATTTGTTTGGGAAAAAACTTGTTAAAGTAGGTTAGTGGGTCCTTTCATACAAGATCTAAATTGCAATTTATTCATTGTTTTATGATGCACTGATGAACATGATGAATGAATTTGGAAAGAGTTTGTCTGGTCTGACAAACCAATTGTTATAGACTATGGGACACCAGAAGATAATGTTTGTAATCTAGACCACATCTAGACCACACCAACCACTTCCATGTAGGCTGCTATCTGGTGTTTCTACATCTAATCTAGATAAGCAGTCCAAGAAATGCCCCTACTGAGTATTCATTTTCCCAAAGCTCTGACTCACCCTCTGTTACAGTTCTCTGTGAATCTCATCACACTCAAAACATAGTCTCACTCACATACCTGGTTTAAATTTCAGCATCTGTTCATTGTTCAAGGTTTAGGGTTAGATTTCTTTACAATAAATTTCATATTTAACATCTATTTTCTTTACATTGGAAAAATATTTATGGAAATTTACAAAATCACATGTCAAGTTTATCGGTAGATGTACCGCAAATCTAGTATTAACAAATTTCTGTGATGGAAAATACAAAGAATATTGTCAGAGTCAAAGACTACTATGATCTACATCAATTTGTAGCTGAAACATCTTCATTAGAGATAAAAGCTTTGGGGAATACCTCCAATAATTCCTTCAAATGGTTCACAAATTTGATCAAATTGCGTATTTCCAAAGGGACCGACTTGTACACGTTTCGTAACTGTTTTCACTCATAAATGCAACATCTATACTGAGGTTAAATCAAATCTAAATGAAGAGAAATTTGTCATCACAATAACCCTAATTTTATTTTAAATGTCACTTTTTGAACTCTGGGTAAAATATAATTGATATGGAGAAAACACTAGAAAATGCATTTATTTTGCAGTAAGAAATGGAATACTGAAATGGTTCATATGCAAAATAAAGACTGTTTTGACAATCATGTAAAATACTGTCTATCAAGTCAATGAAACATTTCAAAATCATTATTAGCACACACAAAAAGAATATCAAATTAAATGAAATTAATATCAAAACTTGCTATAATGTATCATTGAACTCACCAAGGAATTGAAATCAGTCCGTATTAATCCAATACAGGTTCTCTCATTTGCTATAATCTGGTATTTTTCAAACAGAAACTGTATATAAAACGGCTCTCTCCCTTTTACTTGTTGTTTCCATGGATAGTGCTGAAAAATTTCTTCCTTCTCATAATGAGATTCAGTGAGAGGAGTCGTTAGGAAAAGTGTAATGATCTGACTTACAGACGACACAGCTCAAAGCCGAATGGTAATTTCACACTAGTCGTCATGGATCATTCCATTTGGTTGCAGCCTCTCTCTCACTCTCTCCTCCGGATAGACCCCCCCCCCCTCCGACTTATTTTCTTTCCCACATGTTCTTTCACCTTCTCTCACCTACAGCTACTTCTTTGACCGTCCATCTACCCCTGCCCCTACCCCCACCTCCCCTCCCCTACTCCCCCCCCTCTCTTTCTCTCAAAATGTCTCCATTTTCTCTTCTTCTTCCTCCTCCTCCTTCCTTTCTTCTATCAATCTTGATGTAATCTTCCTCCCTTCACTCCTTCCTTCTCCATCCCTTCACTCAATTCCAACCCCCTTTCTTTTCTCGCTCCCCCATTCCTTCTCTTTTCCTCCCCTTATAGGCAAAAATAAACACACCCCCTCCTCATGCACACTTCTAACTCTTTCTCTCTCTCTCTCTCCATCCTTAATTTCCCGAGACCAATTTAGAGCTCATCAGAGGAAAGGCCGCCGGGTTCGGAATGCTGGCGGAGCTGCATGTAGATTGCCGACTTTCCCAGCACCTTGTACCAAATGTCATGACATACATTCCCAAGGGTTCTCCATTTCATTTTAGATTTCTCCTTCCAGTCCACTCCATTAGTTTCAACATTAATTATGCACCCTCCTTTTAGTTTCTTCTATTGCTTTCAACCATACAATTGAAGGGGTGTCAAATTATCAGACTCCATCCTAACCTTTTTTTGTCCATCCCCCCCCCCCCCCCCTCAGTCTCCATCTAACCCATTATCCATTTTCATTGCTACATTTCATCCCGTTCTGTAACATATCTCGACAATACTCATTTTATTTCATCTTGAACAGGAACTTCATCGGTTTGTATTTTCTATCATTTTATTCTGCTTAGAGCCTATCCCCTTCCCAGCACAAAAGGGTATTCTTGGAAATTTAAAAAAAAATATCTTCATAAAGATTAAACCATGATGTTGCTTTTTTTAGAAATATATGCCTTCACACTCAATCTTCACAAAAACGTTACAATCATTTCTGAATGTTCTACACCTTTGTCCATAAGAAAAGGGGGAAAACGCTGATTGCCTTTCTCAGAGTGTATGCTTATTCACTCAATCTTCATAAGGTCTTACCTTAATTTCTGATTGTTCTACACCAATCCTAACCTTCCTACATCCATACCCTATCATTCTTCACAAAATTTAAACGTCACTTCTGATTGTATAACAACTTCGAAAAAGAACGAAAAAATCTTCTCCTTCTCTTCACCCCCAGCCCCCATCCTACCCTTCTTACATCCATACCCCGTCACAGCTGGTTCAAAACTCCTAACAACTTTTTCTGATCTCTACCCATGCCCGCTGAGCGTTCACCGCACGATGCCACATGCTCGCCATAATTCCACAATATTCTTTAATACTCACAATATAATGAACACCTCAAAAGAACAGTTAGAATGGAAGGAGGGAGAGACAGGAGAGCTTGAGCCAGAGTTGAAATTATCTAGGCTGCAGAGCCGCATACCGATTGATTATTTTGTGTGTATTTTGGGATTAAAAATGTCACAGAGATTTTAAAGGTCCTTAAGAAACTCACATAATACTCAAGCAATCAGTAGCAAATTATATATTCATAAACTCCAGAAAAAATGACATCTTTTATAAATTTCCTTAGACTGAGGTGAAAATATAATGTACATAAAATTTGTTGTAACAAAAGAATGGAATACTGGAGTAGGATGCATATTTAAATTTTAGCGCCCCCCCCTAAAAAAAAACAAAAAAAAGAAGAAGAAATTAATACCTTTTTTGCAATTTTTTGGGGGGAGGGGTTGTTGTGTATGTTTTTTTTTACCTCAATAAATTAACAGCGACAGAAATTCGAACTGTAATTAATATCCTGTTCTAAGAAAATTCCTATTTTGAAGATTGCACAAATTTTCGAAAGCCTCCCACGGCTATTACGGACTTAGAGTGTTTCAGGTGATTTACAACAGAACTGATTGGTAATTTTCCAATAAACCTATCCTACCTGCTGAGCTGTTTACTCTTCCTGTTTCGGTACGCTGAAAAAAATAATCTATCCGTGTCTTAAAGAAAATTCTGTTATGCTATATCAGTGATATTAGTAACATCCTTAAAAATGTAGGTCAATTTGCCTATCTTCTCTGTCAACATCCTCTTTAATAACTTCATTTTTGTTTTCATTAGACTAATATGTTTTTACAAACCGATTGTTGTGACATACCAACAAAAAATAACAATTTGTCTAAAAGATGCGGGATTTCCCAATAACCGTCACTTCATAGAAATAGTAATGATTGAGAAACTAAAAAAGTTAAATATGAAACTACAAGAGAAATAATTAAATGAGAATTTCCCGTTCATTGAAGTTTAAGCTTTGCACATAATCATCCAAGAAAATTCATGAAATTAGGAATCTCTGAAAAATAGAAGAAATATTCCCCAAACATAAAACAAAAGTATTCTTAAAACAATACTCAAAGAAGTTAGGGATCCTTCTTGAATGTGTAAAAATTGTAATTACAATTTATACCTCTTAAAATCACCTAATGCCACTGTTTTTAATGTCATAAAACATGCTGTAATCTATTTCACGCATGAGTAATTTCAGTTATGCTGACAAAAATGCCTATTAATCATAAATTATTATCGCAATAATTTTCTGATTGTTATACTACATTGATTTGTATTTCGTTGGAAATGAAGTATAAGTATGAAAATGGAAATGAAAAGAAATGAAGCCTTTCAACCCTGAAGACATCCTACAAAGAACAACCATTCTAAAGTGATACAATTATTAAATGATCCCTAACTTATTATGCATATTGCAATTCAATAAAGTATGTGCTTCAGCACTCAGGCTGATAGAAAAACTAGAAATACATCCCCTGGTAGACCGTGGACCCAGGTCTATGGGTAGACAAACCGATTAATACTAGATGACTAAATGATTAACTGTAATTAACAGGTGATTAACGTTTTGTCATCTATATGTGGATACAGAACTCACAAACGATTGTGAACTGACTATGAAAACAATGATCGAAACACCATTTGGATGTATACATTGTAATTTTAAATGAAGGAGCTTTTTAGATGTTTAATTATCTCTATATATCCTGATAGTTGATCACTCTGAAACTCAAATGAACAAACAAAAAATGAGGGTGTCAAATATTTCGAAACCACCACAATTTATGGGTTTCTAAAATGCAAAAACATAATGCAAGATCAATAAAATTTGATCTTCCATCCACACCCTCTAGCTTTCTTATATAATTCAGCTATTAATGATACGCCTACAAGCAACTGATACACATCCTACATATGCCCTGCATGAGGTACGCCTGTTTTGTATCCTAGTCTGGGAATACAGACCCAATAAGTTCTGCTTACTGTATAAGCCAATATTTCAGTGTACAGATGTTTTTGTGATTTCGGTCCAGTTTGATATCTTAGTGTGTTGTTATTTTCACGTTTTTGACTGTGTTTGTACACAATCAATGTGCATCATACATTGTACAACGTAAAACTTTTCACAAGGACCTGCAAAATTCACAAAAATAAAACCATCGCAAAAAATTCAGCTTATACAGTATTTAAAGTCGTTTTCAAGGACTGATTTATATCTGAAGCAAAGTCTACCATATTCTACAGCAGCTTTGCTATACCAACTGAAAGAAATTTAATCTTGACAGATATAACAAAAAATAATAATAATGATAATAAATGAATAATAATAATAAAAATTATAATAATACTACTAAATATATAAATAAAGACCAGAAAAGGGGGAAAGGGTGGGCATAGCGAGACAGGAAAGAAATTGATGAACGTAAAGAAACAAGGAAAGAAATGATTGACAGGGGGGTTGTCATAGAAACAAAGACAAAAGATAGAAGGCAGCAAATTACTGGGGTTGCTGTGCTAGACTTGGTTCCACACACAAATTTACTCTAAACAGTTTCAATCACCCAAACTTCAAAGAATTAGGTCAGTCCTTGTAGACTAGCTNTTGAAATGTGTATACAAACTATATGTCATGGTATATATCCCCAAAATTCACATTTCTTTAATCTTTACCAAAACTATACATGGGCTTTAATGATACGCCTACAAGTAACTGATACACATCCTACATATACCCTGCATGAGGTACGCCTGTTTTGTATCCTAGTCTGGGAACACAGACCCAATTAGTTCTGCTTACTGAATAAGCCTATATTTTAGTGTACAGATGTTTTTGTGATTTCGGTCCAGTTTGACAACTTAGCGTGCTGTTATTTTGTACCATATGAATGTGCATCAAACAGCGTGGAACTTTTTGCAAAGACCTGCAAAATTCACAATAATAAAACCATCGCAAAAATTTCAGCTTATACAGTATTTTACGTCATTTTAAGTAATTGATATATGAAGCAAAGTCTTACCAGTATTTGAAGTCATTTTAAGTAATTCATATCTGAAGCAACGTCTACCCCATATTTTACTATACCATTGCTACACCAACTATTAAATGAAATGGAATCTTGATGGATGTAAAAATGAATAATAAACAAACCAAGAAAAGAAAAGAAAAAGATGGAAATGAGGTGAGAAGAAAGAAGAAAAATCATTGGAAATTGACACAAAGGAACAAGGGAAGAGCAGATTGGAGCCTAACCACAGGGACATTGGCATATAGAAACAAAGAGAATAGAAAGAAATAGGCAGCAAATTACTGGAGTTGCTGTGCTAGACTTGGTTCCACACACAAATTTACTCTAAACAGTTTCAATCACCCAAACTTCAAGGAATTAGGTCAGTGTTTGCAGACTAGCTAAATGCAAGGATCCACATTACAAGAGGGACATATTGGCTAAACAGTGGGATATTAATAAATAACCAAGCAATCGCTCATGTTTACTCTTATAGATGAGTCATGCTTAAATGACTTCAATGAAAACAAAGTCAGAAAAGGGACAACCCCCTCATCCGCTGATATTTGTTTTTCCTCCAGTCTTTCCACCATACTCAGAATCCATTATGATATCTACCATATTCCTTGAATTCGTTGAGGAAGTCTGTATATAATATATGTGAGAATTGGATTAATAACTTGGTATAGGATGTAATCTATACACATACATGTAGCTGAATTGAGTGGAATTACATTCAGCATATATCAGAATTTTCTCAATGTCTTGTCACCCCCACCGACCCCCTCCCTAAAAAGATTGTCTTTTATTTTGATCCTAAAGTTTATTGGTTTCCCATCGGATAATCTGGCTATGTTACAAAAGCTGCCTTTCTGTTTCTTAATAGAAATATTTTCCAGTTAATCATACATGTTATCTAAAAAATGAATTAATCATAGAACGCTCATGTAGTTCGAAGAAAAACAGGCAAGCGGAAAATCTAATACATAAATAATCACAAACTTGACAGAGAGGGGGTACTTCACTTAATTTCATATCAGACACATACTAATGTATAAAAACCTCATGAAATATTCATCTACCGAGATCCAACTCATTCTGCTGAAATCAGAATGAATAAAGCATGAGAGTAATATGGATAAGGGTTGATACGATTGATAGGATTACTGAGAAGAAATATAATCATAATGATTTAAGATTGTTGATCAAATCCTTGCTACATTCGTCACATAATAAGGTCAATGGACACCATTTACCTCAGGGTTTTTCTCACTTTTTGAATACTTACGTGGCATTTATGGTTACAGTAATTGATTAGGTCTGTTAGTTATCTAAAATTTCATACAAGACATACTTTCTCATCAATTGTTCTTATAACTCCATAACACATTGCATAAGGATTTCCCAACATAGAAATAAAAATGTTTATATACTTGTGAACTGAATTCAAAGTGTTGTAGTTCAATTGTTACTATGAACGATTAAATGAAAACTATGTCACTAGGTTCACTGGAAAGTAGTATGCATAGCAAAAAAAAATAAAAATTTAAAAAAATTATACCTTTGTAAACTAAACATGAACAGATATTCAAAATAAGCAAGTTTTACACAGAGATGTGAAAACAAACAGAAGTAAGCCATACCCATGCCATTTGGCTATCAATCAACTTCCCGAAAGAACCCCTGCTCTGATCAAGATTTCTTATAAGAATAAAAACTATTCCAAGTGTTACCCGACACAAATTCCAATCCAATAAAAGCCTCGCAAACAAATACTGATCGCAAGCGTAGCTATAATTGAGCGATTCATTATTGCATAGCGGTGGTCATCAGCTCTCAAATGATTCAAACAATTACAGCACAGACCTTCATGAGTTTTTCTTTTGGTTTTTATTAAGCTCGCACAAATTACTCATTAAATGAGATTTATTCATGGCGTGTCTGTTTACAGGGCAGCAGCAAGTAAGCCTTTATTCCATTTCTCTGTTTTGATTGATACTTTTGATTGCATAATTCTAGAATGTTTCGCTGATATTCTGTGTTTTATGATTGAAGATCTATTCATCGTTTTTGTTAAATCCTTTTTCTATGATTGCAGGAGCTGTAAAAATCCTGGAAAACCTAATACAGTGTATCAAGATATTTATTCTGCTAGAAATGTCTGGCAATTATTCAGTTTCCAATACAGGGTCAGGTTTCATAAAGCTGTTCCCAGATCTAAGCACAACTCTACGCACAACTCTACGCACGACTAGTGACGGTTTCTATGGTGCGATTCAGTTGTCACTGAGTGAAAGTGGGTTATCAGTTGCTGCTAGAGATGTGCGTAGATCTACAAACAGCTTTATGAAATTCAACTCTGAGCATCATACATTGATCTCATTATATCTCCAGATTTCAAATCTATCAGTGTAGCATTCTAGTGTAATGTAATGCCAGAGTGCAAAAGTCTCATAGGTAATTTCCACACGGAATGTGTTTTGAAAAAAAAAGATGTAATTTCACCATTTTTCTGGGAACCCATTCAGTAAAATTTTGCGAAAGTGCTCAAAAACCGACACAAATCTGAACTACGTTAAAAGCATTGTCAATAATTAAATCTAGTTCAGTTTATCCACCTGAAATGACTTCTTTGCTCTAGACAAAATGAAATATTGTTCAAGGCCAAGTGTACTTTTTATAATCCTCACATTCATTTCACGATAATGTTCCAAATCCCTGTTTCAGGGATGCCAGTTTGAATTGATCCGGCTTGAAAATAACCATGGATGGACTATTTTGTACATAACTTCAGCTATGAGTGCAAAAAAAATTGCCAGGGCTTAAATTTACAGATTCCATCTAAAAAGTGGTAGACTTGCTGTATGCATTTTTCGTAGGAAAATAAAGATGATATCTCAGGGGGAAAAATGCAGCACCGGTAGAATGCGTTGGACAGCTTTTTCAACATTGGAATGAATTTGACTGCCTTGAATTGCTTCATGCAAATCCCGGATCGTTTGGCATCTTCATATATTATTAAAAGTAGTGCAAGAAAACAAGGAGATTTTTGTCTTACCTTGATTATCCTATCCCCAGTCTGTACTCCTGCCTTGTAAGCTGCCCCATCTGAAAAGATACCAAGGAAAAAATATTAAATTATACGATACAATTACTGTTTAGTGGGATAATTACGATGTGTTATTTTTTCGCGGATGGTTAGTCCATGAATATACTCGCAGGGTATCTAATTTGCGTATACCACCAATGAAAAATAACAATCTACTGACCTGATTAAGGATAATTTTTCAAGAAGCAGAAAGTGAGAAGTGCTCCAAAAGAAAGATTTTAAATGCCCAAAAGAATGCTTTTAAATGTTGAAAAGATAAGAAAAGAAATGAAATTATAAAATAGAATTATTTCATTTGAAAACACATCTTCCATGTGGAAGTGACATGGCCAAGGTGTCAGACTCTGAACAACAGGGCCATGGGTTCAATTCCCATAGCGAGACTCAAAGCATTTGACAAAAGTTGTAAGCTACCCGATCTGAAGAGATATCAAGAAAAAATGGAAATTGTGAAATAAAATTATTTTACATCCACATCATCCATGTGGAGGTGCCACGGCCCAAGAGCCAGACTCAAAATAACATGACCAGGCACTGTAAGCATTCAGGACAACGAAAAGGACAAAATCAATTTCATTCATGCATTCACAATTTAGCTTTGCCAAAGTAGCTTTCCTATTTATTCACTGAACAGGAGTGACATGTGTTCAACATTTCTGCAAATAATACGAGGAAAGGAAAGTTCATAATAATAATAATGATAATACATGGCTTTTATATAGCGCTTATCAACTCTTCATTAGAATTCTCTAAGGGCTCTACAATTGCAGCATTATTGCCCTGGCTTTAGCACTGCAGCTATCAGGCGCATCTGCATTTTCAAGGAATAAATTCCTACCAGGTACCCATTCACCTCACCTGGGTTGAGTGCAGCACAATGTGGATGAATTTCTTGCTGACGGAAATTGACGCCATAGGTGGGCTTCGAACCTACGACCCACTGGTTGAAAGGCGAGAGTCAGAACCACTACACTACGGCGCCTCCACATGTACGTGCTTAGTTGTTGTGAATGCTTGAATGGAAATGGTGTCCACCTCATATGTCCCTTCTTCTCACAGTAATGGGTTCAATACACATTGCAAGACTTAATTCCTTCAGGGCTTAAATTAATCGAAGTCCATGGAGGCCATGGCCTCGGATGCCCTACCCTCTGGTCTTGGTGCCCTCCTCAATTTGACCCTTATGGCCTTGGATGCCCTTTTCTTTTTCCCATTTGTTCTGTAGTGTAATGATGTGCCCTCTTAGAAAAGTGGCCTTGCCCAAGAAATATCACAATTTAAGGCCTGGAATTATACCAATTGCTACTCTAGACCATATGTTCATTGTCACTGTGGCTGGTAGACCATATGTGCCTCAAAGGCTGTGAAAAAAGGTCTCAACTTAAACAAGGCGCCAAGGCAAATTTGTACAAGTCACCTCACCTGAGACAAGGTGAGGTAAGTTAGTTCAAGTCACATTTTTATCTTATCATTCTCTTCTTAAACAAGGCACAACGTTATGATTGTACAATCTTCTTATCTTTGTGACCAAAACAAGGCACCTTGGCAAGCTGAACAATTCGCCTTTTTAGTGATGCACATATAGGCTGTCCTGTTCATAGGACTGCCAAGTTTCTGGAACCTTTAAGTTCCGGCTCTCGAAAGGAACCCTACTATCAACAGGGTCAAAATACATGTAGCTGTCTCGAAGCTCAGTAACACTTCCGTTTGTGCCATTTCCATTTTCAAAAACTTGGAAGTTATAAAACACAAGCCGGGATAGCAATAAATTGTGATTTAGCTGCAAATCTGCTGACCAACATGCATTGTGATGAGGACAGATTGAGAGCAGGATAACACATAGGGGAAATTAAATAAACTATTCATGAAAACCCAATGATGGAACACTCAATATTTGAGGTTCAGATTCTTGGATATTCCTGATGCACCTTCATCAAGTAATTAGCATTCATGACCTGATTTCATCCTTTGAACAATAATACAAAATAAAAGAAATAAATCTAAATTTGTATGCATCATAAATGACAACATATCAATTAATTTATTCTTCTTTGCAACAATCGCTTTGCTTACCCTCGAAATGAACTACCTTTGATATTTCTGATGGAATTAAAGGATAATTGGTATTCATTTGAAAAAAGAGAAAATGCTGATTATGCATGGCAACGAACGCAGAAGGATACCAGGACAAATCCGATCGCTGAGGCAATCTCCACAGGCTCTCCGCTGTAAATGTCAAAGGCAACCAAAGGCTTATGAAAACCACCATTTATACTCCAACAAAGTAGAAAGTTTTATATCTCTATTCGATCTTCTTCTAAATATTCTTGATGGAAATAGAGGTTTGGGATTATCACGCATCATTGATAAATGAGGTTTATGCAAAAACTAACATTTTCAATATTATTTTTAGCTATACCGCAAGGGACTCTAATGAGCACTGATGAAGTCGTTTTCATAACTTTGATGAATTATTTTGCGGACACATCTGACAACTTGTTTACTCCTTAGTAGACCAATACACCAATACAGAGTACAGTCAAAGTGATACGAACACTGTGACTACATGCCATAAGCGGCAAAAACAAACAACAAAGAGACAGAAAAAATAACTGTAGCTACATATACATGTACAGTCACAGATTTTTGAACAAACAAATTCTGTCTTACGATCTTTGACACGCCGGATGAACACTCCTGTGACTGTTTTCTGTACGATCACACATAGATCTTTGAATCAGCTGTCGATTCAGGATTACTAATAAATGCAGGTTTTATCATTTATAGCTTACCCGACATAGCAACAGGTAATATATACAAACTGGATTCCAGGCATTGCAGTTCAATTGTTCTCAACAGGCTTAAAGGATATGGCAATGTTACACAATGTCTTTAAACACATCTAGCTTTGAACGGCTAGATGAGACAATTTCAAACATAAAAATTCAGACTTATGATCTTTGACGCTCTGGATAAACACTGGGTTATCTCCTGTGACTGTAAGCCCATAGCCCCTCTCGTCTTTCTGTACAATCACACATCTTTGAATCAGCTGTCGATTCAGGTTTACTAATAAATGCAAGTTTTATCATTTATAGCTTACTCGACATAGCAACATGCAAACTGGATTCCAGGGCAGTGCTTCATTAAATCATTCTTAAAGTTATGTATGACTTTAAGAAAGACTGGAGTCCGTTAACGAATCTTATACACATACGATTCTTGGTCATGTAGTACAAGAACTGATACTACTTGTGCGTAAAATTGTTCTTAAAGTCTTTTGTAACTTGGTGAAACATCGCCCAAGTATTGTAGTTTTGTTGTTCCTGACGGGTTTAAAGGATATGGCAATGTTACACAATGTCTTTAAACACTTATGCTTTGAACGGCTAGATGAGACAATTTCAAACATAACAATTCAGACTTACGATCTTTGACGCTCTGGATAAACACTGGGTTATCTCCTGTGACTGTAAGCCCATAGCCCCTCTCGTCTTTCTGTACGATCACACATCTTTGAATCAGCTGTTGAGGATCTGCAAGAAATGATACAATAATAATAATAATAACAAGATGCAATTTGTATAGTGCACATATGAACTCTGCTGAATGCTCAAGGGGTTTTCCATGATTACTCTGGCTTTAGCCCGGTGTCAACCAGCACATGTGGCATTTTAAGGGAATAGATATTCCTGCCAGGTACCCATTATTCATGACAATAACCATCCTCTCAGTCATTTACTTGTGATGAATGCTTTGAATTCATATGAAAATACACCTTGTGCTGATTCCAGAAAGGTTACCATTACTGCTACTTGTTTAAAGACTTCAATCATAATATCTGCAAAATTTCATTACAACAGCCCAAAACCACCCAAACTGAAAAAAGGGATGATACTTATAGATAAAAGGAAATATGATTATTTTTAGGTTGTTTATTACAATTACTGCATCAGAAATTACATAAAATTAAAAGCTTGGTTTGGCAAGAAATCATAGTATTCTCCAAGAGTCCATATTGGTGTGGAGGTTTAAGCCCCGGTCACATAGGGCCCCGGAAGCAACACGACTCACCCCGACTCACAGTAAACTGCCTCAGAACAACGAGTCAGGGTGAATCGTGTTGCTTCCAGGGTCCTATGTGACCGAGGCTTTACATAATGTATCCACATTCATAATGAGTTAACTCACAAGCTTTTTTCAGCTGTCAACAGAGTCATCAAATAAATTCCATTCATTAAATAACACTGCTATGTTGGTATATTATGATCACAAGCCCAAATAAGCATCATTTGCATAACTTGATTGTATCATGTTACAAAGTTTTAGAATTGCAACAAGATTTTTTCCAAGGAGATTGCGAAGCAAGATTTTGCATTGATGCAACTGCCCAACCAACATCATACTGATTTTTTTAAATAGATATTAAAGAAAGGGTTAAATTTGTATCAACTTCAAACAACCTTCTTTAAAACTTGAATTTACATGCCTAAATACAAAAAAATATTAACTTAAATTTGTCACCCTGCGCTGATGTAATAATTTTGATTAACCAACCCAAAATGGAAACAGAATAGATTCAATTGAGGACTCCTCGACAAAATATATTTGGCTTTCAATAAAAATTCATACAGAAAATCCTCAGACTTTCAGAGGACAATTTTCAGGTCATTTCTTAGCATCCATCTTCATTCATACATTAGTAGACTATATCATTTCATTTCATTAATATCTCGGCAGGATAACAAATATCACATCAATACTACTTAGATATATAATTCATCATATTCTCATTCATTAATATAATCTTGCGTTTGATGTCGGGTCCGAAGTACTCTTACTACCAACACCTATTCCCCCCCCCCCCTTTATGATCTTAATGCCCCGCATTTTCTCTCCTAATGAAATCTAACTGAGTCCATTGCCGTTACACCATTCTCAATTTGTATCGAGTGAGCTTGATGCAATGCGATGCAATGCAATACATTTGGCTGAAATTACACCGCTAAAAAGCCGGCACAACGGGTGGACCCTGCTTCCAAGAATAGTCTGTGGATTTGAGAAGGAATTTTAGTTTTGCGATTCAAACTTTTTTATGAATATACAACTGTGAGTTATAAACTATAGAATGATGCAAGTCCTCACATAGGGGCAAATTTTTATAGTTACCAGTCACCCAATGATTT